>PVIU01003113.1:0-153206 GCA_004026605.1 Ondatra zibethicus
TGCCTCTTAACACTGCTTTCATTGTGTCCCATAAATTTGGGTATGTTGTGTGGTCATTTTCATTGAAGTTTAGGAAGTCTTTAATTTCTCTCTTTATTTCTTCTTTGACCCATTGATGATTCAGATGAGCACTGTTTAATTTCCATGTGTTTGTGGGCTTTCTGGAATTAGTATTGCTGTTGACTTCTAGTTTTAAAGCGTGGTGATCTGATAAGGTACATTGGGTTATTCCAAATTTTTTGTATTTGTTGAGGTTTGTTTTGTTACCGAGTATGTGGTCAATTTTTGAGAAGGTTCCATGAGGTGCTGAGAAGAAGGTATATTCTTTTCTGTTTGGATGGAATATTCTATAGATGTCTGTTAAGTCCATTTGAGATCTTTTAGATCTCTTATTTCTCTGTTCATTTTTTGTCTGATTGACCTGTCCAGTGGTGAGAGGGGAGTGTTGAAGTCTCCCACTATCAGAGTGTGGGGTTTAATATATGGTTTAAGCTTTCGAGGTGTTTCTTTGACATATGAAGGTGCCCTTGTATTTGGAGCATAGATGTTCAATATTGAAATTTCCTCTTGATGGATTTTCCCTGTGACTAATATGTAATGTCCTTCTTTGTCTCTTTTGACTGATTTTAGCTTGAAGTCTATTTTGTTAGATATTAGGATAACTACACCTGCTTGTTTCTTAGGTCCATTTGATTGGTATATTTTTTTCCCAACCTTTTACTTTGAAATGATGTCTGTCTTTGAGGTTGAGATGTATGCAGAAGAAGGATGGGTTCTGTTTTCGTATCCAATCTGTTAGCCTGTGCCTTTTTATGGGTGAGTTGAGTCCATTTACATTTAGAGATATTAATGACCAGTGGTTGCTATCTCCTGTTAATTTGGTTTTCCTCGTTGGTGATGTTATTTTGTGCGTTTTTTTTCTTCTTCGGGATTTGTTGTAATTAGATCCTCAATTGTGTGTGTTTTTGTTGGTGTAGCCATCTTGCTTGGGTTGGAGATTTCCTTCTAGTATTTTGTGTAGTCCAGCCCTTGTTTTTAATGAACACTTGTATAGTTAAATGTCTGTATATTTGTTTGATGGCTTTCTTATTTTCTTAACCAAACTCTTGACCAGAAAGAGAACAAGTCCATTTCTAATCTTTAAGACCTTGTCTTGGCTATCCATCAGAGTTTAAACAAATAATGCAAAAGTCAATATTTTATTGCCAAGATCACATTTCATTTTGAGTGTCCATTTCCCACAGTTCTTAGCCTATGTTTTTGAAAGCAATCTGGACACTGTGCCTTGTGACTGCTTACTTTCTTTACCTAAATATTTATAACAAGAGATGTGTGCTCCTTCACACTGGGTGTGAGAATCACATTTCTCTTCTGTCTCCAAATCAAAGTTTACATGTTCCAAGTGCCCACCCCTCAGTGCTGGAAAGACATTCAATCCCAATTGTTATAACCAATAGCCTAACATCCGATCTTGTGAAAGTCTGCTTGGCTAGCCCCGTAAGAGCCTTCTGGTTATGACTCCACTTGGCTACCACAAGCATGCTTCTCATTTGAGATGGCATGGCCCCCAAATGCACTGAGTCTTCTCTCAGCTGGAGCTCAGGAGCCTTGCTGTGCTTGGCCTTCATGTCATAGGTGCCCCTTCCCTGGGGCACCAACAGCCACTGTGTAAGAGACTCAGCTACCTCTCCAGTGAAGGAAAAATCCAAAGCCATTCTCTCAAAGCCTAGTTTTTGTCTCAATCTTAGAGAAGTTTCTTCAATTTTAAAAGTCTTGGATTTTGACTAGATAGCTGGTTTTTTCACTTAAGAGCAATTTCCTCCCAAGACTAGTAGTCATGGGAATGACTGCTTTCTTGAGTCTGAGAAAGTTGCTTTCTACCCTGTATACAATAGCCCTGAGTGGCCCTGAAAGGCTGCAACCCTTCTAGGGATTAGAGGTGAGGGGGTGGAGGAAAAACATACCTATGTTATATAAATAATCCTAGCAGAATAGGGATATAGGTGTAACCCAGTACCCTGGCTTATATGCCCAACACCAAAAAGAGAAAAATAACCACTCATCAATTAACTCTCTACTTTGTCTTTTAAAAGTTACCCCAACAGAGTCTAATGTATAGTCTCCACTTTTCACTGGAAACCCTTAGATCAATTGGTTTTGGCAGGGAATGACCCCAGGACTTATTTTTAAAAACAATGAAACTGGGGGCTGGAAAGATGGCTTAGTGGTTAAGACCACTGACTGCTCCTCCAGAGGACCCAGGTTCAATTCCCAGCACCCACATGGCAGCTCACAGCTGTCTGTAACTCCAGTTCCAGAGAATCTGACATCGTTATACCAATGCGCATGAAATAAAGTTAAATAAAGTTTTTTTTTACAAAAAAAAACAATGAAACTGATTCTTTTTCCCAAAAAGTAAATATAGGCGATTAGGAATAGGTCATTAAATAGTGGGTCTGCTCAACATCAGTGGGCTTTAGAGCCAGTAGCCTGTCCCACTGGGGAAGAATGTGTGGCTAGGAAGGGCTGAGAGGGGAATCCTGATGTGGTCCTTAACCCGAATGATTCTTTGCTTGATCACAATGCCCCCAGCTAAGCTACATCATAAGTTGCTCTTTGATGGGGAATAATGGCTAATGCATGCGGCTCTCAGGCTGCTGCCCCAGCTCCCATGAACTGGAGACCAGCAAAAGGGAAAATGCTCACTTTGGTTTAGGCAGGTTAAAGAGATCTAGGGGCTGTATAACCAGCCTGCTGACCCATTTTTAAAACCGATTACCAGGCAGCTCAGCCGCAGTCAGGAAACTGGTTATCTTCCCCTGAGCCTGCTATTGTTCAGAACCACTGGAGCACCAGCGAGGGAAAGACCAAAGTCCAGTTCCGCGGAATGTTTTGAGTAGGGAGATGCCAACAGGAAGTGGCAGTTAGGAATGCCGAAATGGGAGAGCAAAGCTTCTCTCTGGTACCTTCCCTGGCATTGGACATAGCTGAGAGTCCTTAGGTTTGGGCATCTGATAGCTTCCACTTCAAAAATTCATTTCTGTGTCACCACTACTTCTTGGTGGCATCATCCTGACAAATAATACCTTGATGAATACCATGATTCTCAATTTCTTCATCTGTAACAGAGGTTGATACAGACTGAAATTTAAAAAAAAAAAGAAAGAAAGAAAGAAAGAAAGAAAAGAAGACAGACAATTGTCTTTATTGAATTTGTCTAACCTTTATAGATTTCTGTTATGTTCAGGGATGAGAGGAGATGGAGGTTCTTATTCACTAATGTGATTCAAGAAAGTGGACTTTACCAGGCAGTGGTGGCACACACCTTTAATCCCAGCATTCAGGGGGCAGAGGCAGGCAGATCTCTGTGAGTTAAAGGACAGCCTGTTCTACAGAGTGAGTTCTAGGACAGCCAGGGCTACACAAAGAAATTCTGTCTCAAAAATCAAAGAGAAGCGGGGGAGAGAGAGGGCCAGGGCTTTGCACTCAGGTGTGACAGGGTTAAACACATTCTGTCACTTATTGCCTGTAGGCACAGTAATTCACCTGTTTGAGTCATATTTCCTCACTATACAAAGAAAATCACAGCCAGGTGTGGTGGTTTACACCTTTAATCACGGCATTTGGAGAGCTGAAGCAGGATCACTACGAATTCAAGAACAGCTTGAGCTGCAGAGACCTTGTCTCAAAACAAAACCACCAGCACCACCCCAAATACCAGGCTTTAAGACGGTTCAGTAGGTAAAGCGCTTGCTGTGAAGCCTGACAACTGAATTTGATTCCAGGACCCACATGGCCACATGAAGGGAGGAGAGAACCAATTAGACACCCACACCCATACCCTCTACCTCACCCCCACAAATAGATGTAATAAAAAAAAACTTTTGAAGAATTAAATATTTTAAAAGGAGAAAAATCATAATGCAATATTTTCTCAAGCTCTGAGGACAGAATAAAATAATGTGTTGGACCGGGCGTGGGTCCACACCTTTAATCCCAGCACTTAGGATGCAGAGACACGGATCTCTCCTTTGTGTAGCAGAAATGAACAATGGTGGTGGTGCCAGCACAGAGACCATTTGCTTTTTCTCCCTAACGGCCATGAAAAGCCAGGAAGGTGTCAAACAACAGGTGGGGTGAAATTTCATATCTACCTTTACATTTCCATTGACACCCTTTAAAAGCGCCCTCTGGTTACTGGGCTCCACGGAGAACAAAAATGTCCTGGGGCAAGAGCCTGTGGCCATTTGAAGCCTTCGGAGGCGAGCTGAGCTCAGGGAGGGTTCCCGCGAGCCCCGGGATCTTCTGCAGGCTGCTAGCTGGAGCCCCGCTGGAGCCCAGGCAGTAGATGGCGGGATCCACAGATAACTCAGAGACCTTTGACGCGTGGCGGAGGGTCCAGAACAGCCAATCCCGAGAAAGCGAGCGACCGAGGGGCGGGGCGATCGCTGGCCGGTCGGGGTGATTGGCTAGCGGTCGCGCCGCCGAGCCACGTGACTGCCACGCCACTGGGCTCCCTGGGCTCCTTCCGCACCTTTCCACCGGTGACAGTGGCGGGCCGCCTCCTCGGGGCCGGGTAATGGGCGGGGACGGTGACCCGGGGATTAAAGGGAAGCTCGCTCGCGGCCGCGCCGCGTGTGCCCGCGCGGCAGCATCCCCACAGCCCAGTCTTACGGGAAGACGCGCCCGCGGGAGCCCGGGCTCTGCAGCCCGGAGCCTTAAGGTGAGGACCGGAGACGGGAGGGGAGCGCCGCGGCCAGCAGGGCGTCCGCAGTCAAATGGGACAGGTACTGCTCTCCTCACACCTGGCATACCTGCAGCGGGCTGGTATTCGTCCGGGATGGACGGAGGAGCCATCTCCACCTTCCACTCCTGGTTAGATACAAAACTCAGTACAGAAATCCTTTTAAACTCACTAGAGTTGGGATTCTTTCAGTGCTTAGGTGGACAGATACACTAAGAAGTCATCTAAAACGACCTAGTAGATGAACCCCGCCTCTACTCCATGTGCAGCGTCAGGCTGCGTCCTTTTCTCTCATAACTTTGGGTTCACCAGTGATTTAGAAGCATTCACAGTCTTAAGTTCTCTTTCTGACACTATACTAGTGTTAGTTTTCTTCCTCTTTGCCTCACGGTTCTTTTTGGTTATAGGGTTGCTGGGAATTGAACCTGAGGCTTCCCCCAAATGAGCTTCTCAACTATGCTCGTGACCCTAACCCCACGATTCTTTATGGGACATCCAGAACCAGTGTGCTATACCGTGTTGGATATAAAAGAAATTCTTGTTATTGAAAATTCGATCAGTAAAAAACTGGAAGGTCATTTAAGAATTGCTGGAGACATGGGCTAATAACTATTATGTATTGCATAATACTTCTGACTTGTGTACTGTACTATTCTGAGATCTTCACCTGTGTGAGGTACTGGTAAACTCTCCATTCTACAGGTCAGGAATTGATGCCGAGTAGGTTTTATCCAGTACCATAAAGCTGTTGAACAGTGGCTGGGATCCAGTGGTTATCCGATCTCTCCTATTGATTTGCCAGCTCTGGTCCCAGACTCATTAGCTCCGCATCACCCAGAATACAGAGGCTTCTGTTTCCTAGGATGTGCAGGGGCAGGCCCAAGAGTCTGCATTTGTACCGGCAGTCTGCATAAAATCACCGTGTAGTACCGTGCTGTGCTGCCTCCCAGAGGAAAAGCGAGGGGTGAACATATTCAAGGCTTTGGAGATCTCCAGATTATATTCTAGGGTAAGATTGAAAAGTCGATAGTATAAACTTTGAGTGAGCGAAAACTCAAGTAGAGCGAATTATAGAATGTTGATGCAGTCTTGGTTATAGTATCTTGTACAAAGAGGTGCACGCACTTGGTGAGTTGGGTGAGAATAAAGGAAATAACTCCCCTTTCTTCCCGGCAAAGCTCTTAAACCATCATTCATCCACTTTATGAATACTTGTAAAACACTTACTAGGTGTTAGGCAAACAATTTGAGATTACAGTTTAACATAAGTATAGAGGCTGGAAAGGAGGCTCAGTGCTTGAGAGAATGTACTGCTCTTGCAGAGGACTTGAGTTAGGTTCCCAGGACCTGATGGGTGCCAAACAACCACATGTAACTGATAAGGGTCTGATACCCATTTCTGGACTTAGGGCATCCTCACTTACGCTCACATACACTCGTGCATGCACGCACATGCGTGCATACACATAGTTAAAATGAATTTTTAAGTGACTATATAATATGAAGTGGCATGGAGGGAAACATCAAGCCAAAGAGAAGGGAATGGCTCCAAGAGGCAGAGCTGGAGATGGCGGGTGCTAATTTACATACTGTGTTTATTAAGAAACTCATTGGTAAGGTGACATTTGAGAGAAATAAAAAAAAAAAAGAAGTGTGAATTTAATTGAAGAAGGGTATTCCAGCTAGAAGAAAACAAACAAACAAAAAACTATGGAAAAAGCCAGATCTTGGTTGGTTGAACTCATCTGGGATGCTATTATGTTAACCAGATTATAACACAGAGATAAATTTTATACTGTTGTTCCTACTAGAAAATGCAAGAATTTTAATGGTGCATGCATATAATATAAAACAAATGGAGGGCTGAGGAGATTGCTCAGTGAGTAAGAGGGCTAGTTATGCAAGCAGGTGGACCATAGTTCAAATCCCCAAGACCCATGTAATAGTTAACTGTGACCACTGCAAGTGTCATTGGAGGCAGAAACAGGAGGATCCCAGGAGCCCGCTGGCCCACCAGCCTAGTTAACACTGTGAGCTTTGCAGTCAGTGAGAGACCCTGTTTCAGAAAATAAAGTAGAGGGTCATCAAGATAGTTTAGTGGTAAAGGCAATTACTTCATAAGTCTGATTACTGACTTCAACCCCCAGAACTCATGTAAAGGTAGGAGGAGGTAGAAAGTGAGAATTGATTCCACAGAGTTGTCCCAAAGCCCACATATTCATGCGCCTGCACATGTACACATACAATAATATATTTTTTAAAAAGGCTTGTACAGTATAGTATGTACATATATGCACACACGTGACTATAAATTTATTTTAATTCATAATTAAAATATAACTGTATAATTTCTTTTGATTTCTTCCCTTCAAAACTTTGAATGCCCCCCTCACTTCCTCTCAAATTTTTGCCCTCTTTTTCTTTAACCGTTATTATTACATAGATCTATAAATGCATAAATGTATAAATACAATGCACTCAGTTTGTTTAGTGTTACTTGTATGTATATGATTTCAGGGCATTGGATAACCAATTTAGAGGCTCATCCCTGGGGAAGACTAATTCAACCTCCCTTAGCATTCCTTAGTTGCCTATTGTTCTTTGTCAGCTCTTGTTTGTTGAGGTATCATGGGTTCTCCATAGTGTCTATGAAACAGTCTCACAGCAGACTTGCTAGTGCGCTGGCTCTTACGGTCCTTCTGCCCCCTCTTCCACAATGTTCCCTTTGATGAGGGGTGACAGTAACACTTAAGAAGTATGCAGGATTAGTAAACTGGCAATAGGAGACCCTCCTCTGAGACTCATGACTTCACTAGCCCTAGGTAGTTAGCTAGGGTTACAGTATCAGGCATATATTCCCCCTCCCAGCAGGCTTTAAGTCCAGTTAGATGGCTGTTGGTTATCACCAAGATATAAGTGCCATTATTGCACCTTTAGGGAGAGCTTGCTGTACTGATTGTGGCTGTGGGTTACAGGCCTCACAGCTGGTAGGACTGTTGTTGTTTCCCTCCTTTGGAAGCTTGCATGGATCCTTGAATCCTAGGTCTGAAGGACACAGTGTCTGCAGCAATAGGGATTTAACCTCCAATTTCTGGGAGGCAACCAAGGGCAACACTTACATCTGTAGGCCTGTATTTCCTTCTAGCAGGTTCAGAATTTCAGGTTTCACATTGAGGTCTTCAATTGTTTGGACGCAGGTTTTGTGCAAGGTGACAGATAAAGGTCTAATTTCATTCTCTGTCATGTGGAGACTCAGTTCCCCACACCCTTTTTGAGGATGCTGTCTTCAAGGTGTGTCTTGTGTAGGGCACGTGCTCAGTATGTATGAGGCCCTGGGTTCAAATCCCAGCACTCTACTTGCTCCCCTCCCAAAGAAAATAAATGGATATGTTAGGAAAAGGTTGCAACCCAGCAATAGCTGCTTAGTATTTGTGGACTGCTGATTTGAACATGGATGCTCGGGGAAAACAAAATAGAGGCATTGGACTTGCTCTTAGAGGGAAGACATTTAGTAGTAGATAGAAGCCTTGGCAGAATTTGGAGAAATGTATCCAAATTGTTGACCTCATATTGTTAAAAGACTATCTCTTCCAGAGAAGCAGATCACACAGTGGTCATGAAATGGAGGGTCGTAGCTGTGTGTTGTTCCATAGTCCCAGCATTTGGGAGGCAAAGGCAGGTGGATCTCTGAGAGTTAGAGTCCTGCCTGGTCTACATAGCAAGTCCCAGGCCAGCCAGAGCCACATACTGAGACCCTGTCTCAAAAACAAACAAATTGGTAAAATAAGTCTACGGTCAGTGAAGTGTTGAAGGCATGCATATCTACATCCTGTGAATGTAACAAAAACTTCAACTATTATCACATTGGTGCTATGTAGTCATACAGGTATTTCACATACTTTTTCATTAAAATTTCCTGTGAAAATTAAAAAAAAATTATTTTGAGAGAGGGTGCATATGGGTGGAGGTTCTGGGGATCAAATGCCAGTCACTATATTTGGACATGACAATAGGGATAATAGTCTTTTTGTGCCATTCAATTAGCATATGGTTTACATATTCTTCATCAAGGGGGCTCACAGGATGTCTCAGTGGTTAAGAGTACATATTACTCTTGCAGAGGACTCAAGCTTAGTTCCCACCATCATGTTAGGCAGGTTGTGAGCTGCAACCACCTATAACTCCAGTTCCAGGGCGTCCTATAGCCTCTTCTGGCCTCTGTGAGGATCTGCCCTTGAGTGCGCACACTCCCACACAAACCCACACATATCTTTTAAAGTATCTTTAAAAATTCTTCATCTACATTGCAAATGAAAAATATTAGACCCTAGCCGGGTGGTGGTGGTGCACACCTTTAATCCCAGCACTTGGGAGGCAGAAGCAGGTAGATCTCTGTGAGTTCGAGGCCAGCCTGGTCTACAAGAGCTAATTCCAGGACAGGCACCAAAAAAGCTACAGAGAAACCCTGTCTCAATAAACCAAAAAAAAAAAAAAAAAGAAAAGAAAAAGAAAAATATTAGCCCTTTAATCATTTTTAGTAGCTGAATAATAATCCAATACAAGACTTAGCACATTTTTTTTACCTGTACATGTATTGTTAGATAACTGAGTTATTTCCACCATGGCTATGCTTTCATGAACAATGATGATCAAAGGTTGGCAGGAAGGATTCATATTTTACATTTTATACATTTATATATGTTTAGATATTTATATTTAGTGTTATTTTATGTTTAGTTAAACACTGCATCTTGAAAGCTCTTTCTCAGCTTCAAAGTTTTGAGGGTCTTTTTTTTTTTTCCTGCTGTTAGGTTAAGAATATTATGATTCCTGCTGGGCAAGGTAGAGCACGCCTTTAATCCAAGAACTTGGGAGGCAGAGGCACGCAGATCTCTGTCAGTTCAAGGTCAGCCTGGTCTACAGAGCGAGTTCCAAGACAATCAGGGCAACACAGAGAAACCCTGTCTTGAAAAACCAAAAGAATTTTATAAATACATCAACATGGAAATGTAAAGGAGCCAACGTGAGTATCTGAATCTTAGGTCTAACAAAATGGCATTATTTCTGTTCTTTCTATGCACTGGTTCTTTGTGTCCTCCTGAATCATCCAGGATTTGGTTATCCATGTGTGGCCAGTGCTCTAATGCTTGAGCTGCATCATGTCTCAGTGTGCAATGGGAGAGCTCAGAACCTCATGGTCTTTATACTTTGAGGGAAAAAAGTAAAAACCTGTTGTCTTTGAGAGGAAACCAAGTGACCATGTAAAGGACGTTTTAAGAAGATGCTTCACGAAACTAGGTCTGCGTACTCTGGGTCACTGTGAATCACTTCTAGCTCCTCTTCCTCACCCTCACCAATGGTTTTCTTTGCAAGTACCTTTAGACCATTGGGTCAGTACTGGAGCTCCTACCGCTAACCTACACAGTCAAAGGATTATAGCTCTGTAGCTGTTGGAAGAAAGAGCTGCTTGTTGGTTCCCGGCCACTTAGCCCCAAAATAATCACACAGGAACTATATTATTTAAAACACTGCTTGGCCAATTACTTAAGCGTATTGGTAGTTAGCTCTTACATCTAGAATTAATCCATCTCCATTATTTTATATTTTACTACAAGGCTCATGGCCTACCAGCAATGTTCTGGCATCTGTCCTCTTTTCTGTTTAAATAAAAAGGGTTTTTAACTTTAACATAGTAGAATTACATATACAAAACAGGTACCAAGCAAGAATTACAGTTACAATATTTATATCTACTTTATCTTTTATCATAACTAAGGGAAGCTATAACTATAAATTCTTCAGCTCCATCAAAGACTCCAGAAGGATATAATATGACCTAAGTAACAAGAAGTGCATTGTAAGCAACTTCCAAAACTCTAGAAATGACAGAAACATCTCACTGCCTGGACAGTCACCCAAAGTTCTTCTGTACCATTGGGGCATCCATCTTCAGCCTACAGGCCCATAGTATTCAGCAGACTTTTCCACGAAGCAGGAACTTTCAAAGACAGTTCCACCTATATTGGCAGTTTGCCAGTCACTTTCTTTTGTATCCTGCAGAATGTCTAGTAGAGTCTTTTATGAAGCAGAAACCCCAAAGGACAGTCTCACCTTTAGGAAAGTTCAGCAGTCATCTCTCTGTGGGTCCTGCATGTTCAGTTCATCAAGGAGTCCAGGCAAGAGCAGTTTCTTGCCCAAATGGCTAGCAAACTCCATAAAGAGCCTTTTTGATGCCCATCTTCCTCTTGAAGTAGATTGGTGCTGCCAGGAGCAGATGTGTCTCATTGTCATGAAAAGTCCTAAGTTCTTAAAATATTTAAATACCATATTCTGAAGGTCTCTGAAAGATTTGAAGAATGCCTAACTAACTGAAATATATTTCTATATATCTAGAAAACCTAACTAACATGACTACAATCTTGACTATTATAAATGATTACCTATTAACCTATATTTCTTAAATATACATTTTTAAATGAGCTGCACAAACACAATACCTTAATCAAGAACAGAAATATACATATAACAAAATTGACCTAAAACTTGTATCAATAGAGCAATATCCATACAAATGCAAATCTCTATAGCATATCCCCTTTAAATGTAAGGAATATTTATAAACAATATTTGGGAATATGGGCATGGTTTTTCTCCAAACTGCTTCTTGCTGTTTATTGGACGAAGCAATTTTTTGAGTGCTCAAGGTGACCTTTCAGGGGGTCTTGGTCCATCAAGCAATATTAGTCTGGAATGATTCCACAGGTTCTCATCCTCTGTAGAAATAAAAGAAGAACCTCTTTTCCAAAGCAACATATCCTTAGACCCAAACTCTGGAATCAAGATACCTATAAAATATATATGTAGGTTTAGCTTAGCAGCCCATACAATGAAATTTCTCTCTGTACTTAGCTCCTTTCCAGTCAAAAATTTTAAAGAAAACACAATAATACTCACAATCCAGATTATCTGTGTATTTTCCATCTTTATGTGGCTTATTATTTTTTATTCTGTTACTTTTTAATATTTTACTATTTAATATTTACATAGTAATATTTAATAATAATTAAATATTTAATATCTTTACTCCTTTAATTTATGAATGTACTGTCTCTTTAAAGACTTTTTTTAAACGATTTACTTCTTTTCCAACTCTCTATACTTTTTTCTTCTCTCTCCCAAGCCTATGTATATTTATTCAACACTGTGATCCATTTAGAGGTCTTTATTTTAAAATCTGGATTTGTCTTTATTGCATATCTGTAATTATTTTCTGACCAGAAGCTCTTCTTAAAATGCCAAGCGCTTAAGAATCTAAGCTGCGACATTGCTAGGATATATATGATACTTGCTGCATGCCTTGCCCATTCCAACATGGCAGAGCTGCTCACTGCTTCCGAGAGCCATGCACACCACCCCTCTTCCAGGCAGACAGCCAGTCCACATTGCCATCAAGCAAGCCATAGCACGTTGCTCACAAAACCCATCCAAATATTCGGTCTTCTGAAGGAGCCAGAGGCTGCACTGGCAGCACGGCCCAGAAAGCTGGCATTCCAAAATGGCTGTGGCTTTTTTCCCTGCTACCGCTGAGTCAGGAAAATCTCTCTAAAGGAGCTGCAACATTAAAGCCTTGCTTAACTCTGGGTTTTTTTTGGGGGGGGGTTTGTTTGTTTTGTTTTGTTTTTTTCCCTAGAATTCTGTCCCAAACTCTCAGGTTTTAAGTGAATTTTTGTCCACCACGTTGGTGCCAATTTGTTGGAAGAAGAAAGAGCCGCTTGTTGGTTCCTGGCCACTTAGCCCCAAAATAATCACACAGGAACTATATTATTTAAAACACTGCTTGGCCAATTACTTAAGCATATTGGTAGCTAGCTCTTACATCTAGAATTAACCCATCTCTATTATTTTCTATTTTACCACGAGGCTCATGGCCTACCAGCAAGGTTCCAGCATCCATCTTCAGCAGGACTACATGGCTTCTCTCTGACTCTGCCTTCTTTCTCCCAGCATTCAGTTTAGTTTTCCCTGCCTAACTCTGTTCCCCTATAGCTCTGCTATATGCTCAAAGCAGTTCCTTTATTAACCAATGATATTCACAGCATACAGAGGGGAATCCCACATCATGTAGTATCATTTTTTGTTCTAAAAGAACAACTATCAGGATTTGATTCTCATGGCTAAAAGAGAGAGCCTAGAAGTCAGGAGCATTGATTGCTCTTCCAGAGATTTAGATTTAGTTCTCACCACCCACATAATGATTTATAAGCTTCTGTAATCCCAGATTCAGGGGATGCAATGCTGTCTTCTGAACTTCACAGGCAAGTAATACACAGCATACATGCACACAAAACTCATATACATGAAATGAAATAAAAATTAGGCTGGGCATGGTGGCACACGCCTTTAATCCCAGCACTTGTGAAGCAAAGGCAAGTGGATCCCTATGAGTTTGAAGTCATCCTAGTCTACATAACAAGGAACATTCTAGTCAAAGCTACTATGTAATGGTTAAATTTAAAAAAAGTTATTTCTAAAATTGGTATATTTAAAGTTGAACGCCATCCTAATAGATCTTTTTAATTTTAAAATCTCCCTATGGGGAGGGGGTGTCAAGCACATGAGTTCCTGCATGTGAGGGCACGTGCTGATCTGCTGGTAATAAATTCAGTGTCTTTGTCTTTTAAAGGATTTTTTTCCTGAATGTGGATTTCTAGGTTAAAAGTTACTGCTTTCAAGAAATCATCTCCTGGTTCCATTGATTCCATCGATTCCAGAACACGTACTGTAATCCTGTCTCTGTCCCTGTGTAAGTGGCATGTGTCTGTCTTCTAAGTGTCCTCTGAGCAATAGTGATAGATAAGTGCTGGGTTTTGCTTTTCTGTTTGTCCTTCTGGGTAGTCTTGGGATTCTCGGACCTCTACTTCAGTGTTTCATGAACGTTCAACAATTCTTGGCCATTAAACATTGAGATATTTCCTCTGCCCATTCTTTGTGTTTAAATAATTTGATATGTCACTCTTGGATATTCTGTTATATTCAACATTTTTTTATCTTGTTAAATTGTTTTAAGTTTGAGTAATTTCTGTTGAGCTATCTTTCAAGTTGAGTCCATTGATTTTTTTTTTCTTTGACTCTTCAAATTTACTGACAACCTGGTCAAAGGAATTCATCCATTCTATTGGCTTTCTCATTTTTATCACTTCTATTTGATTCTTAGTTTGTGTTTCTTAGACTTTTTGAATTTGTTTTTATTTTCCTTCTTCTCTGTAGTAGCCATAGAGGTGAAATTTGGGTCTGGTTGTTATTATTATTGGTTGTTATTATTACTACTACTAGTAGTAGTAGTGTTCTAACATTTCTTTGTCTTATCTTAGGTTTAGAAAAGCACTTTGACCAAAGACTGCTGCAGACAGAAAATCACTCAATCAAGCTCAGGAAAACAGGAAGTGAGAAGACAGACACTGAATAAGGACAAGCTCACTAACCATTTGACTTGCTCAGGGTCAGTCCTCTTCTAAATCTGGTCTTTTCTCCTTCTGTGTTTCCTAAAACCCATCAAAATAATTATTGCTTTTCTCTTGTTCAACCTGAGTTAAACAAATATGGGTAAGTTTTATGTATCTTGAGTTCTTGAATAGGGTATGGGCTCTTCGATTATAACGTCTTGGTAATGACAGGTCTTTAGAACCTGACAAAGGTCCTTTTTCCTTCTGTCAATCAAAACTTCCAGAGTCCTTCATCTATTTTCCTCTATTTGGGCATGGTCACAACGTGTTCTTTGATGTGAATGTTTCTGTAAACCTGCTATCTCAGTGTTACACTTGGTGGCGACCACATTGATGGACAGAATGGCATACCCTTTCCTGCAGGAGCTTCACGGGGTCCTGCTTGATTAACAGGTACAGAATGCCACAGGACCCCGAGGGAGACTGATCCATTTGAGCTAAGGGGATTGTTTGCTGCTGTTAGCAGCAGTAGCATTTCAGATGGATTGTTCAAAATTATTAAGGTCTTGACAGAGAGTTGGCCATGCTGGATGTCTTAGGCTTTTATTGCTGTGAAGAGACACCATGACCACAGCAACTCTTTTCTTTGTGTGTGTGTCGGGGGTGGGGGTGGGGGGTTGTTGTCGTTGTTGTTTAAGACAGGATTTCTCTGTGTAACATTCCTGGCTGTCCTAGAACTTGCTTTGTAGGCCAGGCTGTCCTTGAACTTATTGAGATCCACCTGCCTCTGCCTCCCAAGTGCTAGAATTAAAGACAGGTGGCACCACCACCACCCAGCTCTAAGCTTTTCTTAGCTGGTAGGATCCTGCACTGAGGTCACCACTCCCTGTATTCCATTTCTTAATCTGTTTATCTCCTTGAACACAGGCTTTAGCTCCATTTCACTTCCTGGTGCTTTTTCTCTTCAAATTTTACATTTTCTATTTTTCCTTACTCAGCTTGCTTTTTTTCATTATAAATCTTTATTAGGGAGCACTAATAACCACATGACAGAGTCTATGCTAGGCTGTTTTGAGATTTACTCTGCCCAGGAAATTAATCTAAATTAATTTTAGCTTTAGGTAGACTCTTTGTACAAGGGCAAAAAGCAGCCACATTCTTCACCAAAATATCATAAGACCAGTCTCTAGGCCACATACTAACATTCTTCTCCTCTGAAACATCTTGATCCCCACAGTTCAAATAACTCAGCACCACTGTCTTCCATGTTTCACTAGGATGGCCCATTAAGCAGTGCTTAAAGCATTCCACTGCTTTCCTAACCCAAAGTACCAAAGTCTAAATTCCTTCAAACAAAAACATGGTCAGGCCTATCATAACAATACTCCAGTCCCTGGTACTTCTGTCTTAGTCGGTGTTTTTATTGTTTTTTTTTAATTGTAAAGATTTTTTTTATTACTGTTGTTGTGAAGATATACCATGATCATGACGGCAACTCTTACAAGGGAAACATTTGATTGGGTTGGCTCGCTTACAATTTCAGAGGCTTATCATCATGGTAGGGAGCATGGTAGAGTGCAGCAGACATGGTGCTGGTAAATCTGGTCAGAAGGCAACTGGAAGTCAACTGAGACACTGGGTAGTACCCAGAGCATAGGAAGCCTCCCAAACCTGCCCCCACAGTTCACACTTTCTTCAATAAGGTCATACTCACTCCAGCAAAGCCAAGCCTCCTAATAGTGCCACTCCTATGAGATTATGGAGACCAGTTACATTAAAACCACCATACTAAGCTAAGCTCATAGTTGATGTGGAATTAATTTGTGACATATTCATTAACAATTTACTATGCTCCTTTAGAAACCTGGTTCTTTTCCTCTTGTTGTAAGACCTTTTGTTGTCTTTTTTTTTGTTATTTTTATCTTTTCGTTTTGCTTTGTTTTCTTCTAGTTCATAGTGGTAGATCCTTTGGCACTAGATCTGGAGTTTAGGGCCCAAAGATATAGGTAGGGTCACTTGTGCATCTGCCAAGTGAAAATTCTGGGCAACATTACTTCTATGCCCAGCCTGTGAAGACCTTGGTAGCATATGGAAAGGAGAAAGGCTACTCTGATAATATTTTTTGAGAAAAATCTTCAGGGAATCCAGGAAGATACAAATATTTTTTATTTATTTATAAATATTTAGTGTTCTTGAGAAGTTTTGAACCAACCCAGTGACTTTCTGTTTATAGTCTACTTCTGACCTTTCTCCCTGACCTCTCTCAGGCCAGGACAGATGAGGCTCAGTAAAGGGGTAGATATTTGAGGTATCTACCCCCAGGCTGGACATGATAGCCCATGCTTTTAATTCCAGTATGAAGGAGGCAGAGGCAAGTGATCTCTGAATTTTAGCTAGCTTGGTCTGCATAACAAGTTCCAGGTCAGCTAACACTATATAGTGAAATCCTGCCTCAAAAGAAAAAGCCTACCCCAAATGGAATTCTTTAACCCCACAAATGGGTTAGTAGGACTGCTAATATATGTGAGCACTGAGAACTAGCTTATAAGTTAACGTATGTATTTTCTCTTGGGTAGGAAGTAAACCATCTGTCTCCAGAAATGTCTTCGGAAAATAAAGAGCAACATGATTTTCCGCTGAGGGGCTCACCTGAAGGAGCCTTCAGTCTCCCATCTGAGGTCCCACTGGGGGCTCAAAGGGAGCCAAGCACTGACTTCAAACGGTTTGAGACCAATGATCAACACAGACCTTATCGTAGGATCCACATGGCACCTCAGGAAAAACCAGATAGTAACATCAAAAAAGTTGTCATCAGAAAGCTGCAGAAGAGCTGCCAGTGTAGCCCAGCCAAAGTCAAAAATATGATTTTTGATTTCATTCCTATTTTGCGGTGGCTCCCAAAATATAATCTTAAGAAAAACATTTTAGGCGATGTGATGTCTGGCCTGATTGTGGGCATACTTTTGGTGCCCCAATCTATTGCTTACTCCCTGTTGGCTGGCCAGGAGCCTATCTATGGTCTGTATACATCATTTTTTGCCAGCATCATTTATTGCCTGTTTGGTACCTCTCGCCACATCTCTGTGGGCATTTTTGGAATACTGTGCCTTATGATTGGTGAGGTAGTTGACCGAGAACTACATAAAGCCTGCCCTGACATTGCTGCTACATCGTCTTCATTTGCAGTGACTTCAAATGGATGTGTGTTAGTAAACCATACATTAGATGGACTTTGTACCAAAAGTTGTTACGCAATTAAAATTGGCACCACTGTGACCTTCATAGCTGGAGTTTATCAGGTAAGAAATGGTGAACAGTTAGGCTGGGTGTGGTAGCCTAGCACTCAGGGGGCAGGGGCAGGAGGATCTCTGTATTTGAGGTCAGCCTGATTTCATAGCAAGTTCCAGGACTCCATGGTGACACACTGAGACACCAGGGAAGGACAAAGAATGAGGGAGAGACTTAACAATTGGTTATTTCTGGCAAAAGTAATCAATATACACAAATCTCTGGTGTGGGGGACTGTTAAGGTTGTAAAAAAGCCACAGTGAGTTCTGAAGATACGAACAGTAGAACTGAAAGCCAAACTCCACTGGTAAAATAAGGCTGGCTTTCCTGCCTGTTCCCAAGCAGCGACCAACAATCAGATATTTTTTATTTAAAAAAAAAAAATCAGAAAGGGTCCTCAGACAAACTAGTATAATTTTTAACTTTCTATGTTAGAAACATTGGGTTTGCTTAAGATCACATGTGGCTGATTATTAGCAAAATCACCATGAGTAGTCAGACAAGAGGGATAGATGGAGGAGGGATGGGGAAAGGAGAAGTGGGATGCCAGAGTCATTCAGATTACTGCCAGCTCCCATCTTCCTTAAGAATAGCTACTCTGTATAGCTCAATAAAAAAATAAAAGAAAAGAATAGCTACTCTAGTGAGAGACTTCTACTAAATTTAGTAGTTCTCTTGGATTGACGAAGAGGGAGAGAAAATCTTGAAGACCACTATTTGACCAGCCAAGAGAAATGATTACAAAATAAAATCTTCTCGAGTCTCCTATGGAACCTGCTAATCTGTTGATACCATTATGCCCCTGCCTTTTAGCATCCAGAAACCAATACCAGCATTAGACCTGTTCTCTATGTAGGCATTGGAGCCAGGAAGAATAGTTGGCTTTCATTGGTATGGATGAGGTGGAAGAAACAGAAGGAAGGAGGTGATGGTTGTCTTGCCTAGAGCCCATGTTGGCTTTCTTAGTATATCTCACCAAGGTGAGGAGGGGTAGTAGAATTCTGCGGACTTGAGCAGCAAAGGCTAGAGTAGTACTGCTAATTCAGAGGCATGACAGAGCATGATTCAGTTTTGATGTGAACCTAATTTTTCTTTTTTTCTTTTTGTTAGTTTTGTTAATTATTCAAACTGTTTTTATTTATCTGATAAGTCTCAAATAAAATCAAGATGACCCTAATTTTTCTAGCAGCTAAAATTTTACTTTCATCTGTATAGTGGTACATGCCTGTAATCCTAGCATTTGGGAGGGAGAGGCAGGAAGATGAGGAATTTGAGGTCATCAAAGTTCAAGGCTATCCTGGGACCATGAGACCTTGCCTCCAAAAATAAAAATTAGAAACCTTCCATTTTATGATAATACTTTTTAATTTGGAGAAAATGTTTTCTTAAGTAGAAGAAGAATTTCTCCAGTTTGGATTTGTATACATTTGTTTGGAACCTTGAAAGCAATCTGAACTACATCCCAGCTTCAAATTATTGGATAAGGTGAAACCCCAAGTCCTCATTATAGGAAGGCTAGTGAGTATGACTTTAGGCAACCTTCCCTGCCTTGTGACATAAAAGAAAAGTCATGTATGATTGTGTTTCCTTTAGCTCTGACACTGTCTGGCCCTCTGGTTCGTCGCGGTAGAGGAAGACCAGGGTGACATGAGGCGCCCGTTCCCGTCTGTTTAACGCTTGCGTATGTTCTCTTCCAGGTAGCGATGGGCTTCTTTCAAGTGGGCTTTGTCTCTGTCTACCTCTCAGATGCCTTGCTGAGTGGGTTTGTCACTGGTGCCTCTCTCACCGTTCTCACATCTCAGGCCAAGTACCTCCTCGGGCTGAAGCTTCCTCGGAGCAGTGGTGTAGGCTCAGTCATCACTACCTGGATCCATATCTTTAGAAACATCCCTAAGACCAATGTCTGTGATCTCATCACCAGCCTGTTGTGTCTCCTGGTCCTTTTGCCAAGCAAAGAACTCAACGAACGCTTCAAGGCCAAGCTCAAGGCACCAATTCCAACCGAACTCATTGTCGTTGTGGCAGCCACATTAGCTTCTCATTTTGGAAAACTAAATGAGAATTACAATTCCAGTATTTCTGGACATATTCCCACTGGGTTTATGCCGCCCCAAGCACCAGACTGGAGCCTGATTCCTAATGTGGCTGTAGATGCAATAGCTATTTCTATAATTGGTTTTGCTACCACTGTATCACTTTCTGAGATGTTTGCCAAGAAGCATGGCTACACAGTCAAAGCAAATCAAGAAATGTATGCCATTGGCTTTTGCAATATCATACCTTCCTTCTTCCACTGCATAACTACTAGTGCTGCTCTCGCAAAGACATTGGTTAAAGAATCAACAGGCTGCCAGTCCCAGCTGTCAGCTATCGTGACAGCCCTTGTTCTTTTGTTGGTCCTTCTGGTAATAGCTCCTTTATTCTATTCCCTTCAAAAATGTGTCCTTGGTGTCATCACTATTGTAAATCTCCGGGGTGCCCTTCTTAAATTTAGAGACCTGCCCAAGATGTGGAGGGTTAGCAGGATGGATACGGTTATCTGGTTTGTTACTATGCTGTCCTCCGCTCTGTTAAGCACCGAAATAGGCCTGCTTGTTGGGGTGTGTTTTTCTATGTTTTGTGTAATCCTCCGTACTCAGAAGCCAAAAGCTTCACTGCTTGGTTTGGAAGAAGAGTCTGAAACCTTTGAATCCATTTCTGACTACAAGAACCTTCAGACCAAGCCAGGCATCAAGATTTTCCGCTTCATATCCCCTCTCTACTACATAAACAAAGAATGCTTTAAATCAGCTTTGTACAAGAAAACTCTCAACCCAGTCTTGGTAAAGGCAGCTTGGAAGAAGGTAGCAAAGAAGAAACTCAAAGAGGAAACAGTGATTTTCACTGGGATCCAAGACGAAGTTTCAGTGCAGCTTTCCCATAACCCCTTGGAGCTGCATACTATTGTGATTGACTGCAGCGCGATACAGTTTTTAGACACCGCGGGGATCCACACACTGAAAGAAGTTCGCAGGGATTATGAAGCCATTGGCGTCCAGGTTTTACTGGCTCAGTGCAATCCTTCTGTGAGGGATTCCTTGACCAGAGGAGAATACTACAAAAAGGAAGAAGAAAATCTTCTCTTCTATAGTCTGTCCGAAGCAGTGGCTTTTGCAGTGGACTCTCAGAAGCAGAAAGGAGTGCCTGCTCTCAATGGTCTGAGTCTTTCTGGTGACTGAGACAGTAAATAAGAGGAAGAAGAGGGTCTTGCCAGTTCCAATGTGCAACATTTTCTACCGCGAAAGGAGAAAGTGGTACACACTTGAAATAGTTCCCCTTTGAAGCTAATAGCCTTTTGATATTCTCACATGCGGTAGAGCTTAGAGTTGGGCAGAATCAAAAAGAAGAAAATGCTGTGGCTTCAGACTTTGATGCAGATAATCATTCTTGGGGTACGATATAAACAGAATGGAACTGTAAAGCAGCCCCCAAACTTGGTCACCTTGCTTTAAGGACTGTACATCTGAGCTCTATCCTCCAGGAGGCAGAGAGCTGAAGTTGGGGTTTGCTTTACACACTCTGGAGCCTTCGCATGGCTCTGCGGAGCGGGGAAGAAAGACAGTGCTGCTGGTCCAGGGGCTGGTGAAGCATGAGGGCCTCCCTAGACGAGTTCTGCTCTCACCGTCTTTCTGTGTTTTGGTCCCCGAGAGCACTAAGACCTCTGGCTGGTAGTGGGAAATCCCATTTTTCCTCTCCTTCACACAGGAAGTGTGGCATAGTCTCCTACGAGAAGCTGATCCTGACAGCCAGCCTGACACTGTGGAGACCTCTATTGTAAATAGTGATGTTTTAGTCATGCCTTTTTATTTAGAATAAGTAGGTAAGGAAAAAGTTCAAAGTCAGAGAGACAGTGGGAGTCTTTGTTCTTCAGCTCCGTCTTTGTTTCTGAGAATCTGTCTACTGTAAGCTGTTTCTCCTTTGACTTAGCCTGGTGCTTTCTCCTGAAATCTGTCTTAAGTTGGTATTTCTGAATCAGTGGCAGTCTTGTCAGACAAAGCAGAATATTGTCTCAGCAAGTTCTTGCAGCACTGTAAATGGACTTGTGGTGCATAGTCAAGGAGATATTGCAAAAAAAAAAGAACAAATGACAGTTGCCCTTAAGAAATGCCACCAACAATAATCCACCACACTGTGGTATTTTAGCAAGGATCTGCTGGGCATTGGTAGTCTTTCTTAAGTAGAAGTAGCTGTATGCAGGAGGACTTGGAACTTTCACGGAATCTTAGTTTTACTGGTGTGTCATTCTTGGTAGCTGGCCACAGGTTAGGAATTGAGTAGTTTCTTCAGAAAAATACTTTGACAGGTGAGAAAAATAGTTCACCCAATCAAGGCATACAGGACTAACCTTTGTGAGATTAAAGCACTACTACCCAAGTCATCAAAGTCACAATTGCCAAAGTACAAAATCATGTTTTAGCCTGTTCTAATATGAAAAACAAATTGAAATATTTAAGGGAAGCAAACTCTATATAATGAACGTATTGAGGTAGAATGCTTTTAAACATTACACACACACACACACACACACACACACACATACACCACACACTCCAAAAACTGCTTCTGTTGTTTTTCTGTTGCCGTTACACTCCCGTTTGCTCATGTGAGAAATACCTTTCTGTTTTCCCAATAGAAGTTTTGACTTTCTATCTTAGAGATGTTTGTGTTGATAAAGACCACATTACTGTGGCGTTTGACATCCCTTGTGAACTCTCCCCTAGAAATTCAGAAGTGTTTACAGCCACTTGCCTTTTCTTTCGTTTGGCTCTCTAGCTTTATGAACAATTGTAAGATCACAGTATCCTAGTCATTTTTTTCAAAATCCCTCTTGCCCTTTCTTCAAGCCAGGTTGGAATTAAGACTGTTATAGATGTTGAATACTCAGTGAGAGACTAGTAGGTACATGTTAGTGGCAGCTGGAGAGATGCTCAGTAGTTAAAAGTACTTGCTACTCTTGCAGAGGACCCAAGTTCAGTTCCCAGCACTCACATTAGGCCGCTCACAGTCACCTGTAACTCCAGCTCCAGAGGATGTCATCTTCTCCTAACCCCTGTGTGGACGCACACACATTTTTTAAAGCATATGTTTAATATGACTCTACAATCCATTCAGCACCAGCATAGAGAAAGAATTTAGTTCAGTGTTTAGAAAGTATCTGCCCTTTCCCTGCATGTAAGTTTATAGTGTGGCTCTAATAGGTTCTGGAGCTTTATACACACATTATCAAATTACTGAGTGATGTTCTTATTTGTGTTTGTCCCATGATTGCTCTAGAATCTGTTGTAGCCATCTTTGGGTTGAGATCTTCCTAACATCAAACATTAAAATTGATTTGATTGGTAATAATTGGAGGAATCAAATCTAGAACCAAAGTCTAATTTACCAGCAGCAGCAACAATAAAAAACATTTTCATTTGCTTTTTGATGCTTTAAACACATTCATATAAGTTATCTTGTTCACGCAGAACATTAGAGTGTAACAGATGTAAAACCCTAAATGTTGTTAAATGGCTGTCACTTAATTGAAATACAGAGTGTACGTGTGTCTGTGTGTATTTTATGACAAGGCCTTATGTAGCACAGGCTGACCTCAAACATGCTATTTAACTGGGGTGATTGTGAGCTTTTGGTCCTCCTGCCTCCTCCTCCAAGTGCTGGAGTGACAGGTGCATAGGGATGGAGTAGCTAGTGCATATGCAGACTTGCTACACAAATAACACAGCTCAGGGGAGTAAAAGGGTAGATCACTGAAAACTATCTGTCCAGAAAGGAAGAGACCTGGCTAGACAGGGTCTATGTCCTGGTAAACCCCACATTTACGATCAGGATTCAGAAGCACACCTCTAAGAGCAAAGTTAGAAAGCGGTTCTGTTTCTAGAAGGGGAGAGACACAGGCTCACCAAAGCCCCCAAAGAGCTAAGAAGCATATTCTTAGGTTGTAGCCAGAGTCTGGGTGGGCCTGCTCAGGAATAGCCTTCCCGTGAGCTGAGTGGTTGCAGTGCAGTCTGTGTGCTACACAGGGTAAGACTGGCAGGCGCCTAGTTAATTTTAAGCAGGGTCAATGGAACAGATATAATTTATATAAAAGCTTCCAGCACAGCAACTGGTGGACTTGGAGACTGCATGGAAATGCTAGGTGATCCATTAGACTAATGCTCCTGGCTACGTTCTAGCACGAACAGCAATCAGCTGCAGGCTGTTCCTGGCAGTTCGACACTGTAGAACACATTGCCAGTGTTAACCCCACTTTGCAAAGTACAAAGAGGAATGAAGTAGGTTTGGATTCGGGCTCTGCAGCCCCTGTTAATATCCTTATTGAAGCTTTTCTTGTAGGCAGTGACAGAGATGAGCTGAGGGTTCTCTGCATGGAAGTAAATGCTTCTTCAGATATTCCCAGATATCTGGGAGGCAGGTATCCTAGAGGGGACTTGGAGAGTGCTCTGTGGAGAGTGCTCTGTGGAGAGTGCCTGAGCTAAGATTCTGCTAAGGCTGCAGCTGGAGGCAGCGCTCGCCCCTACAGTATATTCAGGAAAGAGTCTACAGAAAAGTGGACTTCTCCAGTTGATAAGCTTTATATTTTTGCCCAGTCTTTTGTTCTTTTTGTTCATCCCCTCTTGGAATCTTTTCTTAATCCCAGTGATCCTTAATTTGAAGTTCGCTTTAAATTAAATTGCAGAAAGGATGAAATGCTACTTAGAAAGCTGCTAGACTCTGGGCATGGTGGCCTATAAGGCACTTGGAGGCTGAGGCAGGAGGATTGTATCTTTGAGGCCAGGCTGAGATAATTGGTGAGACCTTGCCAAAAAAAGAAAAAGGAAAACTAGCTAGCTTTGGAACTTTCTGTCCTCCAATTCTTTTCTCTAAAATTTTAGATACTCATGGATGACAGTAAATTTGGGGGCTAAGTTTAAGCATGAAAATTATAATGGGACAGGATAAGCAGTACACCAGCTGGCTTTTTATAGACTATATCATAAATTAGAATACAAATGAATTACTTTGTGTTAAAAGTAAAAATTTAAGGTTTTTAAAATAGTAACTTAAAATGGAGGCTTTGATGTAGAAGGGGGCATTTTTAATACAGCAATTTTCATCATGGTAAGAACTATTTTTTTACTAAAAGTATTTTGCAACTGAAATTTTAAAGTAAACCTGTTAAATACAATTAAAAAGTCAAATAAGCAATACACTAATTGATTTTTTTTAGTATGTGTTTTGTACCTTATGACTTAATTTAAAATAAGAATTTATTGAAGACTGCAGACTGGGCAGTGAGGGCATCAAAGCTTTAATTGGAGACACTGATTCTAAGTCTGTTGAAGCTGCTGGTCACAAAGGGTTTCCATTTGACACTTGAATAAACTTATCCTGCATTCTGTGCCTCATCCTCAGGAGGAAACAGAATCAAACAGCTCTTTCCTCTTCAGTACAATCGTTTGGGAAATTGGGGTCAGAGTCCTGATGCTACTACCATGGCTCTGCTTCTCAGACGTGAGTGTGAATATTACCAGCACAGCCTACTTTCCCCTTTGTACATGTTTGCCTGTGCAGACAACATGGAGACAGCTGAATGCACCTGAATTCTCACATTTTTACCAAAAAAATGTTTAGCTGTCACCATCCTTTACCATTAGGGTCATATTTTATAATAGGCTTTTTTAATTCAAGTAAGTGCCTTGATGCTGTTGCTCATAAATCATTGCTCAGCCATCCTTCAGGACAAAAATAAGGTATTTCTTGTTGGAGGGAGGGGTTGTTAATCATTTTGTAAGGTCTTCTACATGTTTGAGATCTCAGGTGCCATATCTTTTGTTAATAAATTATCACTGTAATAAAATATTACTGTGTCTAAATTATTTTAGTGCCAGGGGTTCTGATTGAAACATTTAGGTACTGGTGAATTTGATTAAAAAAATTTAACTTTTATGTTTTGGGATGTTACCTGCATTATATGTCTGCGCTATAAACATGCACTGCCCACAGAGGCCAGAAGGGGGCATCAGACTTAAAAATGGTTGTGAGTCACCATGTGGGTGCTGGGCATTGAACCTTGGTTCTCTGGAAGAGCAGCCAGTGCTCTGAACCATCTCTCTACCCCCAGGTACCAGTGAATTTGAAAGTGCTATCTTTGTTATGGTGATGCAGGCTTGCTTCCCCAGCACTTAGGAGATAGAAGCAGGGGCAAGTGATAGAAAGATCAAGGTTGTCTGTTGTAATAATTCTTTCTGCCAATGGCTTTGGGATACTGGCCTTAGGGTGTGGCTTCTTGTCTGCAGATGTGATCTCTTAAAAGGAGAGAGACAAGTTGCATGCCCTCTTGGGTTGAGAAGACCCGGTTAGGCTGCTTGAAGCAGTATGTGTAGCTGGTTCCTGGCTCCCTTGGGCAGAACAGAGGACTTTGCAACAGATCATACCTTGTCCTGTATCCTTGAGTCTGTTTTCCCCATAGCATCCCCTAATAAATTGATATATATATGGTTCTCATAACAGTTATCGCAATAAATAAATTACATTTGGAGAATGAGTCACTCAGTTTTTCCCAACTGCACAGAAGTATCCAATCATTGACTGTAAATGGAAGCTGTGTATTTGTTTCCAGCCACCCAGACTTGAATAATCACACAAACTATATTAATTATAATACTGTTTGGCCTATGTCCCAGGCATATTTCTATCTAGCTCTTATATCTTAAATTAACCCATTTCAATCAATCTATGTATCACCACAAGGCTGTGGCCTACCAGTAGGTATTTTTCTCCCTTGGCAGGTACATGGCGTCTCTTTGACTCCACCTGCTCTCTATATATCTCTGTTTGGATTTCCTGCCTGGCTTTATTCTGCCCTGCCATAGGTCAAAGTAGCTTCTTTATTAACCAATGATAATAAAACGTATTCACAACATACAGAGGGGAATCTCACATCAATTGACAAAGCTCAATGCTTTTCCTTTTCTCCATTAGTGAAGACAACGGGAGGATTAGATTGCTTCAAGACCCCTCTGCTCTTACAGAGCAACATCAGAATCAGAAAGCCCAGATCTGGTTGGTCTGAGCAAGAGATGCTTAAGCTTCATTTTCACATCATAAAAGAGACAAAAACACCCTAGGGTGGCAGAGAACTTAGTGAAATTTCTAACTGGAACACATTTAGACATTTGTATGTTTGACACAGGTCCTCGCCATGTGGTCCACACTGCTGATCCTGCTTTGGTTTCCTCACTGCCAGGATTATAGGCATATGCTGTCATGTCTGGCTGCAAGGCACGTGGTATGATCACTTCATGTACCTATCCTGCATTCTCTCCCAGGAGGTATTCTTATGCCTTCTTAAAGGGCTATGGTCAGTTTCTAGTCCTTTTGCAGCAGTGTGGGTATTTTGTCCCAACTTCATCCACACTGAGCAGAGGGAGCGCGTTAACTATTCTAACCATTCTGTACAGTGTCTGTATCCTGGACCCATGAAGAGCATGCAGTCATTCTTTGGTAACTCATTCAGCTCTACTCCTCCATATGTCCTTTAATGCTTTGTGTTCTTGCCCTCTTCATTTAGAACCATTGCTTAAGTTATTAGCAGGTCTAGTAGAAAGTGAACCTATGGCTCTTGGAGAAATATTCGCATGTACAGGTACAAATGCAAGGTTCAAATCAGGCACAGTGATGCATGCTTTGTAATCCCGGCACTTAGGAGGGCAAATCATGAAGACTGCAAGGTTAAGGCCAGCTGGGTTACTATATCATGAGAGCACATCCCTACAAATATTGGTTCATAAATCCTCTTAAACACAGTAAGCTCCCTCCATGTGTTTCCATCAAAACCTACAGCTTCAGCCACCTTACTTCCCTTGCTGATGGTGTATTAGATTTCTCTTGAGGGTGGAAAGGTGGCTCAGCTTAAAAGCATTTTCTGATTTTGCAGAGGACCCGAATTTGGTTCTCAGTATTCACATTAGGCAGCTCACAAATGTCTGTAACTCCAGCACCGAGAAATCCAATGTCCTCTTCTGGACATGGATATCTGCACTCATGTACACCTACATCCCCCAACACATGTATAATTAAAATTAAATCTTGTACAATTCTTTTTTAAAAAAAAAAGAATTGCAGCCTAGCCTTAACAGTAACTGCATTTTTTAGGGCTCCTAAGTGCTTGGATTACAGGTATAAGCCAGCACTCCCAACTCTAGTTATGAATTATTTAACTTAAAAAATTACAACTTGAAGCATTAATTTAATCTTAATCAATACAAAAGCAAAAGTCAAATATTGGGGTAAGAACCTGAAAGAATAGGGAGCAGCCACCAGTTGCTTTGTATACCTCTTCAGTTCCTCCATCCAAAAGGGCTGAGATCCTCTCTCAGCCCCACCTTACTACTTCCTGTCTCCTCTCTCTACTCTCCTCTAAACCTCTACGGTCAGCTAATGGCTGGCCCCGTGCTCTGACTCCAAGCAAGCTTTGTCAGAACATAATAAAAATATCACACAACTTATCATAGTTCTCCAGTGTTTTCAGGATAAGCTCAAAATAGAGGCCTAGCTGACAAGACCTTAAAAACTCTAGCCTTAGCCAGGTGGTGGTGGCGCATGTCTTTAATCCCAGCACTTGGGAGGCAGAGGCAGATCTCTGAGTTTGAGGCCAGAGCAAGTTCCAGGACAGTCAAGGCTACACAAAGAAATCCTGTCTTAGAAAACATACACACACTCAAAGCAAACAAACAGAACTCTGGCCTTAACCAGGCATGGTGGTACACGCTTGTCATCCCAGCATTTATCATGGTGAAGTAGGATTACCAACTCCAGGCCAGTCTGGGTTACATAGCAAGACAAAAATCTCTCTGTCTCTCTCTCTCTCTGTCTCTCTCTTTTTCTCTCTCTTTCTTTCCCCAAGACAGTGTTTCTCTGTAGCTTTGAAGGCTGTCCTAGAACTCGCTCTATAGACAAGACTGGCCTCAAAACTCACATAGATCTTCCTGCCTCTGCCTCCTGAGTTCTGGATTAAAGGTGTGAACCACCACCACCCAGCTAAGACAAAAATCTTTCTTGAAAGCAAAACTCAAAAATAATCTCCCCATAAGAGAGGGAAAAAAGAACCCCAGCTCTGCCCTGGATAACACCTCTAGCCTGTGTTCTAGCACAGATTCTCTGCCACTCACCTGTGGTTGGTGTGCCCAGATAAAGCAGCAAACATCCCAGGCCTTTATATTGTTCCACCTTGAGCTGCCTCCCAACCTCTTCTGCCGACTCCCTGTTCCTCCTTCCCTGAAAGTCACTACTGTCCTTTGCTCTTAGCAATATTTTTCATAAATTTCCCTTTTTCCTCAATCAGTGGGTCCTTTGGGCTCCAACATCTCCACTCCCTTGTAGCTTGTGAATAATGAACAAAATGATGGTTATCGTTCATTTCCCCAACTTCTACTAACTGAGCTTCTTGAGGGTAGCCCATGTACAGAAGGCCAGCAGTACCTATATTGTAAAGTAAAATAAATTATTATTGCAAGCACGGATATGTTTTGTGAACAAATATGTCTTCAGCAACAATTCATTTCTGGAACTTGCCTATCATAAGGCAATTACATTGACAATAATATCCATAGGTTGAAAAAATCTTTAATGAGATATATAATGGGGAGGGTTAGTCTCAGGCATAGTTAGTTCCATTTTTAGTCATTTGAATAAAGACCACATTCTGCATCTCCTTCTCTTTGCTTACCTTCCCTCTATATCTACCATATCGGAGCATGGTACTGCTGGGTGCACCTAAGGTTTTTTCAGTTAGTCAAGCATTCTCCCTTATGTAGCCCACCTTTCCCTCTGGTGGCAGGAATATGCAACTACACTCTAAGAGAAATGCCCAGTAGCATGGGTATTATTCATTCAGCTCTGTAACTTGAAGTTGTACTTTTGCATTGATTTTCTAGGAAGATTAAATGATAACAAATTAAACAGTACTAGATATAAACGGGCAGGGAGTAAATCTTAGTTTTCTTTCCTGTGATGAAAGAGCCCAGCAAAGGAAATTTCTGGAACACTGAACCCAGGTCTGGGTGTGGGTGTGGGTGTGGGTGTGTGCATGCGTGCCACAATGCATGTGTGGAGATCAGAAGACAACATTGAACAATGGGGAGTGGGTTCTCTCCTTCCCCTGTGGATTCTGGGAATTGAATGAGCACGGATGATCAGGGTTGCACAGCAATTATTATTACCCACTGGCTCTTTGCTTTTTTGTTAAGTAAAACAACAAACAAACAAAACAAAAACAAAGCAAATTTAAACACATATTTAATTATATTCAGGGCACTGAAATGGATCCTGGAGCATTTCTTATTAAACTCCTGCCTAATAAACAGAGGCAAAAGTCTTACAATGATTTTGGTGGAAGAACACAAGTTTAATACTATATGTTAGAACACATCAAACAATAGAATGTAACTTGGAAGAGGCCATGCAGAAGTGCTCCTTATTGGCTTGTTCCCCGTGACTTACACACCTCAGGACCACCTGCTCAGGTTTGGCACCACCCACCATTGGCTGTACCTTCCCAAATCAATTATTATTCAGGAAAATACCCCTTACAGACTTGCCTACAGGCCAATCTTATGGAGACATGTTCTCAATTAAGATTCCCTCTTCACAGATATATCAAGGTTTGTGTCAAGCTGACAAAAACCAACCAGCACTGTCCCCTTCAGCAGAAGTGTGTGCAGGGGAATAACTAGGAAAAGCCAACTCCTGCTTCCTCAGATGTCGCCTGGACTAGAGTCAGCAATCATGTCGCTCATTAACCTTATGTATTCATTATGTCACCAGCCTTTCTACAGAATGCTTTCAAAGCAGTTCTATGGACATCTATAAATCTGCTCAGCCAGCCCACAGTTGCTTGAAAACTGGCACAGGCAAGCATGTTGGCCAAGTTTAATGCCTCTTTCCCATTCACAGAGCCAGGGATGAGAACGGTTTTGGCGCAAATTTCTTGAAACCATGCAAAGAGCCTATCAGTGCCATGATAGCATTCCTCATCCTTTCCCTCTGGGGTTCCACGGGTGCCTCTGGCACTTCCTCTGTATTTGGCATGACCATTTGAGAGAGTAGACAGGGTGGCAGTGACGCCTACGGCTTCCACAACTTTAATCTTCTCCTCCAGGGAGGACACTGCTGAAGTTTCTCGTTCCTCTTCTTTACCATTTCTAGGGATGAGGGCTGGGCCACAGCTGAGAGGGCTATGTCTGTTCCTCCTTCCAGCTTCTTCTGCCACAAGTGCGGGAAAACAAGAAGATAAACTTAAGTATCTCGCAGAAGCCTAAGTGAGGGTTTAGGGTGTTAAAATTTCTAGTAGGAAAAATCGTGAGAAGATAGGATTCATGACACTGACTTTGTGTCAGTATTAGACTATCGGTAGACTCAGAACATGTAAGACAGAAAGGACCTTGAAGAAAATCTATTTACTTAAGCTTTCCAAGTCTGGGAATAGTAATGTTTGCTTAGGCTACTATGACAACAAATTGAAATAGGTTGCAAAAACTTGCAAATAGCAACACACTATAAACTCAAAGAGCTGTACGCCTTGTTTTGTAGATACAGAAACAAGTCAGAGGAAGAGCCTGGCCCATGGCCATGAAGGTTTCTCAACTCAGATCACTGATGTATCTGGCATGCCATTGCCCTGCTCAAAAGTCTACCAAAATGAGAACTTCAAATTCTCTCACCATCTACCTTAAAAAGACTTTTACTACAGGAAGCTGTTTCAGGTGTCACACATTCACTTAATAAATATTTACAGGTTCTAAGCAGTAAGGATTCAGTGATGAACAACAGAGTCAAGTTATATGCCCCCAAGAAATAAAAAAATGGGGGAACAGTAAATAAACAGATAAATAAGGCAATTATAGAGTGCAACCAGTTCTGTGAAGAAAGTAAAGATGAGGGTACAAAGAAAAGTAAAAGATCTGTCTGGCACAGGGGTTGTGAGTCTTGTAATCCAGCTACAGGGGAGGTTGAGGGACCAAAGTCAGTTGGTGGTGAGCCTCAGCAAATTAATGAGACTCTTACCTCAAACAAACATTTTAAAGACTGGGGATGTAGCTCAGTGGTAGAGTACCTGGCTAGCATGCTCAAGGCCCAGGGTTCAAGCCTCATTACTGCAAAGGCTGTGGGGTGGGGGGAAGTTATTTACAAAGTCACAGAAAAGATGGCATTTAAGCTGAGTTCTCCGTGAAGAGCATCAGAGAGGGGCAGTGAAGTCAAGGATGGAGCGTCGGCCAAATCTCAAAAGCAGGAAAGAGTTTAAGTGTTCTGAAGGATTTGTATGGCTCCAAGTGGAGAGCCAGTGCATTCAGATGCTGTGGTAAGCAGCAGGCACTTGGCTCAGTGCCTCAGAAAGCGTCTCAAGTTTTCCAGGGAGTTTGTGGACAGAAGTGTCATCCATATCCATTCTCATTCATATTCTCTGTCTCTCCTCTCTTGCTAAATAGACAGCAGGCAAACCTGGACCTGGAAATCCTTTTTCCCCAGTCTTCCCCAGGGCTAGGATCACAGTCATGAACCACTATTTTCTGCCTGCTTTGCATTTTATTTTATTTTTTTAAAAACAAAATCAATTTGCACTCAGGAGGCAGAGGCAAACAGATCTCTGAGAATTCGAGGTCAGCCTTGTCTACAGAGAGAGTTCCAGGACAGGCTCCAAAACTACACAGAGAAACCCTATCTCAAAAAACAAAGCAAAACAAAATCAATTTCAACAGGCAATGGTGTCACACACATTTAATCCGAACAACACAGGAAGTAGAGGCAAGTTGATCTCTGAGTTCAAAGTCAGCCTAGTCTACAGAGGGCATTCCAGGACAGTCAAGAATACACAGAGGAACCCTGTATTGAGAAACAAACAAACAAAAACAATTGCTGTGGGAAGGTTACAGATAATACCTACCCGTCTACTGGGTTGTGGCCTCATGGACTATTTACCTGGATGCAGAAGCGTTCAACCCCTTCCTTCCTCTCTCTGCTTGCCCCTGGGCCCTGTTTTGGATGTTCAGTTTGCTTTGGATCTGATCTTTGTCCATCGTTCAAGCAGAACATCCTGACTTTGTAAGTCTACCCCTTAATAAACACCGATCTGTTTTCTTAGTTCTGAGCTAGTGTGAGATTCCTTTTTTGTTAAGTGTCCATTCATTCCGCCTTCATTTGGCACCTTCAACGTGGTCAACTAACTCCACGTAAAACCTGAGAGGGCTTGAAAAGAAGTTCTAGACACAAATATAGAGTTTAACACAGCTTTTTGCTGTTTGCTGGCGGGGTGCCGCTGAGATATTTTCCTGACTCAGCAATAGCAGCAGGAAAAAAGCTGCACCATTTTAAAACGAGGCTTCCTGGGCCCTGCCGCCAGTGCAAACTCCAAACTCCAGCTATGGAGCATTTGTGGGCCTGGGTATTTGTGTGCCCACTCAGGGTCTGGAGGAAAGTAGCTGAGATCATGTCCTTGGCTCGGCTCTTCCTGCTTGGGCAGACAGCAGGATCAGGTCTACTAGGCTTGGGCAGGCGGGAGAGCATGGCAGATTCCCACCACCATACAGAGAGATGTTTCCAGGCTGCACAGTGATCTGCATGGCAGATTTGGCTGTGACTCAGATAAAAAGCATTTATGTGTTGCACACTCATTCTCCGGGTTGGACTGCTAAGCGCAGCTCCTGCCTGGCGGCCCCAGAGCTAACAGAAATGGTACTTTCACCATTTTAAAATTGGAGAGAGGCGGAGCCAATATCCAGAGCAGCTGCAACCAAGCTGCTTAGCATTTTAAAAGCTCTTCAAGACAGTAGAGAATTACAGACAATGCAATAAGGACAGATTCAGACATAAAAGACCTCTAAATGGGTCACAGTGTTGGATAAATGTACGTAGGCTTGGGAGAGAGAAGAAAAAGAGTATAGAGAGTCATAAAATAAAGTTAATGCTTTAAAAAAAGGGTAAAGTCTTTAAAGAGAGTACAGATAGTCATAGATTAAAAAAAGTAAAAAAAATAAGCTATGTATAAATGAAAAATTCACAGCGAGTCTGGATTCTGTATATTATTGTGTTTTCTTTAAATTTTTTGACTGTGAAGGAGCTAAGTGCAGAGAGACATTTCATTGTATGGGCTGCTAAGCTAAACCAGCATGTATATTATAAAAGTATTATGACTTCAGAATTTGGGTCTAAGGATATGATGCTTTGGAAAAGAGGTTCTTCTTTTGTTTTCACAGATGATGAGACCCTGTGGATTGCTTCTAGACCAATATGGTATGATAGACCATGGCCTCCTGAAAGGTTGTTGTCAATACCCTCAGAAAATTACTTCACTCAACTGCTGACTGAGATGAACCTAGCACACAGGATATACAATGAAGGACCTGACTAATAGTGCCCCCATACAGCAGGAAGAAGTTTGGAGAGAATAACTACGTCCATATTCCCAAATATTATTTATAAATCTTTGTTTACATTTAAAGGGTGATATTATATAGATATGAATAATTTGCATTGGTATGGATTTTGCTTTATTGATATAAATTTAAGGTCAATCTTGTTATATGTATATTTCTGCTCTTGATTAAGGTATTGTGATTGTGTATTTCATTTAAAATGTAATGTATAATTAGGAAATATAGGTTGTTAATGGATAATCATCGATAATAATCAAGCTTGTAGTCATGTTAGTTAGATTTTCTAGATATATAGAAATATATTTCAGTTAGATAGGCATTCTTCATATCTTTCAAAGACTACAGAATATGGCATTTAAAATGTTTTAATAACTTAGGGCTTTTCATGACAATGAGACATGTCTGCTCCTGGCAGCACCAATCTACTTCCTCATGGGCATCAAAGAGGCTCCTTATGGAATTGGTTAGCCATTTGGGCCAGAAACTGCTCTTGCCTGGACTGCTTCACTGGACATGCAGTACCCACAGAGAGATGACTGCTGAACTTGCCTAAAGATGAGATGATCCTTCTGGGTTCCTGCTTCATGAAAGAGTCTGCAAGACATTCTGCAGGATACAGAAGAAAGTGACTGAACTGTCTTTGAAATTTCCTGCTCCATAGAAAAGTCTGCTGGATACTATGGGCCTGTAGGCTAAAGATGGATGCCCCAACAGTACAGAAGAACTTTGGGTAAATGTCCAGGCAGCGAGATGTTCCTGTCAATTCTAGAGTTTTGGAAGTTGTTTACAATGCACTTCCAGTTTACATAAGTAATATTATATCCTTCTGGAGTCTTTGATGGAGTTGAAGAATAGATAGATAGTTATAGTTTTACTTTATTATGAAAAAAGATAAAATAGACATAAATATTGTAACTGTAATTCTTGTTTGATAACTGTTTTGTTATAGGTAATTTTACTATGTTAAAGTTAAAGCCTTCCTTTCCTTTTTAAACAGAAAAGGGGAAATGGTATAGGAGGTCCTTCTGTTTGTTTGTTGGTTTCATTGGTTAATCAATAAAGAAACTACTTGGCCTGACAGGGCAGAACTTAGGTAGGTGGAGAAGACAGAAGTGAATTCTGGGAGGAAGAAAGCAGAGTGAGAGAGCCGCCATGGAGACACCAGGACAGACATGGTGAATCTTTCCCGGTAAGCCACGACCTCGTGGTGAACACAGATTAATAAAAATGGGTTAAATCAAGATGTGAAAGTTAGCCAATAGGAGGCTAGAGCTAATGGCCAAGTAGTGTTTTAATTAATACATTTTTTGTGTGATTACTTCAGGTATAAGCTAGCCAGGCAGCCGAGATAAACAGCAGGCCCTCTCCTCCTACTACAAAAAATAACAACAAAACCAGTTGCATTATTTTGTGGATATGGATTGGGATGTTTGGATGCTATTGCTAATGGTTTAGGTAGGAGATGATGGCAGAAGTAATGGGTGAATCATAGCACAGTCCCTCTTTGTGCTTGTTTCCCATTTGAAAATGAAGTTAGGCATGATAGTACATACTTGTAATCCCAACACTGGGGCTGCTTAGGCAGAAAGACTGCTGAAAGTTTAAGGCCAGCCAAAGCTATATATAACAAAGACCCTGAATCAAAACAACAAATTAAGTAAACAACAACAACAAAACTTTTAGACTCGATGAGGGAAGGCACATCAGATCTGATATGCAGGCATGACCTAGCACTTGCTGGATGAAATCTCCATGGGGATATATTTAGTTTTTAAAAACTCAAAGTGATTTTGATACATTGCATATTTGAAAGCTGTTGTGGGATATCCACAAAGACTGCTCAGACATGGGTTTAAGCAAATAGACATGGGTTTACTACCTGGTCGGTGACTACACTGGGTGGTCAGGTGAACTTTTAAGCACCAAATCCATATTTTGGGTTGACATAATTCAGTTAACAAGAACAATGAGCCAGAAGGCACTACAGAAGCCCAACGGCAAGGTTAGTACATTTAGAGACTTTCCCAGAACTACAGGGTATGATGGATCAATTCTTTGTTTTTATGTTGCCAGGTGGTACTGTCTACATGCTGAGTTTTATGGCCTGAATGGTACACCCATCATGGAGTCAGTTGTGCTAAGTAAGGTCTGGGAGCCTATTAAACTCTGGGACCCTGTTACAAAAACCAAAGGATCAGATGACTCCCAAGATTGCCTTCAAATTAAAGTACTAGGCCTTAGATACTCCAAATTCAATGCCTGTAGGGGCCAGGTGGTGGCTCAAGTGACTGAGATAGGGATAAGGTATTTGGAGAAGTTGGGGTATAAGTGCCTGATTGTAGGTTGAATGTAATCCGGCCCCATAGGCTCATAGGAAGTGATACTATTAGGAGATGTGGCTTTTTTGGAGTAGGTGTGGCTTTGTTGGAGGAAATGTGACACTGTGGGTGGGCTTTGAGGTCTTACGTTGTGGAATATTAATTTAAGAAGTGTTACACTCATTTATGCTGTGAAATATTTAATGATACAAAGATGTGTTACATTTGTTTGATTAAATAAAATTAACTTGGGGTTAGGAGGCTGAGTCAGCAACTAGCTCACATGAAGTGGTCCGGAGGAACTAAGTGTAGCAAGGGTTCTTTTGTGGGGGCTGAGCAGGACACTCTGTAGTTCAGGAGATGCGAGTTAGAAGGTTAGATAGTTGTTCTTCAGCCTCTCTGATCGAGCAGAATTTCTCCTCAAGCTTTGAACCCTGAGTTCTATAGAGGGACAGAGATCTAAAAAAAAGTTTCATTTGGCTGCCATGATAGAGCTGGTGCCTGAAGGAACAGAATTCTCACCTGGCCAGTCACCACTGTTGGTGGCTGCAGAGCTACAACTGATGATTAGGAGAGCAGGCTGCAGAATTTAATGAAAAACAACAGTCTCATATATACTCAAGTCATATCCAGTGTGCCAGACCATTGGCTGTTGCCTGTGGGATCAAGATGTAGCTCCTTCTCCAGCACCACGTCTGCCTGCATGCCACCATATCCTGCCATGATGATAATGGACTAAACCTCTGAAACTGTAAGCCACCCAATTAAATGTTTTCCTTTATAACAGTTGCCATGGTCACGGTCTCTTCACAGCGATTGAAATCCTAAGACACCACTCTAGAGCTTTGGAGATTTAAAACAAGTGCCTTTTCTGGTCAGACAAAACACCATCCAGCAGGAAGAGTTTGGAATTTATTTGTCTGTTTATCCAGTATTTATTTTTGGTGTACTTGGAGTTGACCCTATAAAATTTGGAGGCTCATTTGAGTGCAACAGTGAGTTCCTGAAAGGCTTTAAACAAGAAAAAAAAGGCTGTTGTTTAAAGAATTGGTGACAGAGACAAACATAGGAATGCTAGAGTTCAGAGTGTGGCTCCATAGCAGGATACACGTACAAGGTCCTGCGCTCAACCACCAGCACCAGCTGGGGAAAGGGTGAGGGTCCAGATCAGATATGGAAAGCTGGATTAGAGGAAATGGTGAGAGGTAGTCAGGTAGGGCTGTTACTGTGGGCTGGGTGTGAAGCCAAGGCAGAAAGGATAACTCGCAGATTTCTGGTTTGAGTGTTGAACAATCCAGTGGGTGGTATTGTAATTTACTGAGCTGGGAACCAATCACAGAGGATATACTATGTGAAGCACTCTCTATGATTAATACAGCTTCCTTGGAGCAGGACAAATGTAATCCTCCAAATTGTTAGGTCCAAAGGAAACTCCAGTTCCCAAAACCCCAAAAGGCAGTCCAAATACTCACAAATGGGCTCAACCTGAATACAGGAGGATTTCTGGTGGTTAGATAAAAGCCAGTATTCCTCAGGGACTTGTAATGCCAGTTCCCCTCTACCAATCACTGGCAGAAGGGACAAATGGCTTTCTCTGGTGCCTCTTAGCATATTAAAGCTCAAGCTGGCCTGGCTCCCTCAGTATCACAAATACGTGTTACACATTTCAAAAGTCCATCCTAACTCTTTTCATCTCCTCCCCTCCTTAAACTCCCTCCAGCTCTTGGGCTTCCCTCCTCAGCTACTCATTCTCCTTATAACCCTGCTAGTTTTGTGCTTCCCCCCACCCATTCTCTTCCCCGTGTATAAACAGATGGTATAACCACTCTGTGGCACTGTTAAAGGAAAGGTTTTAATTGTAGATATGAGAGAACAGCAGAGGAAACTGGAAGAGTCTAGAGCCTAGAGAGAAAGCAGCAGACTGAATATCAGCAGCAGACTGGACCTGGACAGGAGAGATGCAGTAGAGCAGAGAGATGGGTGGCGGGGAGCATGCATATCATAGCAGGATGAGTGAATGAGTAACTGCGGGACGGATGGAAGGAGTTTAAGGATAAGGGAGGCGGGGGAAAGATCTAGGAGGCTAGCATGGACTTTGAAATATTTAACAGGTACTTGTAACACTGAGGGAGCCTGGAGGCTAGCATGTGCTTTGGTATGCTAATGGGTACCACAGATAGCCATTTGTGTCTTCACCTTTTGAAATTTGGGGGAATGGAGCTTCCTCTGGACTGGACACTTCTTTCACCCAGGTCCAGTCTGTTTGGCCATGTTTAGTCTACTTCTTTCTCTCTCTGCTCTGAACTCTTTCAGATTCTTCTGGCTGTTCTATGTACAATTTAAACCTCCCTATAACATATCATGGAAGTCATGTTGTCAGGTTATATACGAACGTCGTAACTTATTTCGAAAACTACTGATACTGACAGTAGACACGAGAGGTTGAGGATACAAATCTTTTGTTTTGGTCAAACTATTATGTTTGGGAAAAAATTGTCTTCGGGATTGAACTCAAGGCTAAGCACAGGCTAGGGAAGCCCTCTACCACCGAGCTACATTCCTAGGCTCAAAGACAAGACATCTGATCAAACTTAGCAGTGCAAACGGACCAATCTGCTGTGTTGACTGTAGAGATCAGAGTGGAGGCGAGAAGAACCGGCAAACGATGGTAGCTTGGGAAGGTGGTGACAGTGGCAGGTGGAAAATAGGAAAGACTAGCATTCCATGTGCAAGCGGTCTTGCAGGAACGTGTTTAAACGTGGCACAAACTATGACGTGAAAACCTAATCCAGCCCTTCGTTCCCAGAGCGCTATATTCCAGAAAAATCACTATTGTTACTGCTCGCCAGAGCGAGGAGGGAAACTTGGAGCAACATTAAGTATCATCCTCCACCTGAAGGAGCGAGAAAGTTCTGAAAGGTGAGGCCGAGCTCTGTTAGAGCTCTGCCCTGTTACCTGACTGTCCCACATCCCTACCCTGAGCCTCTCGGCTTTCTTGTTTCGCAACCTCGCCCCTACTTCCGGCTCCGGTGAGCTTGGCCGGAAGCAGTCCGTCCACCTCAGCGGATCCCCTTCCACCCTCCAGCCCCTAAGCCTCCAATCGGTTCCAACAGAGGACCCGGCGGTTGCGCTTGCGCGGGGGTCGCACGCAATCACGCGCGCCGTCCGCTTCCGGTGCGCCGCGCGGGCCGCCGGGACGGGTCTCCCTGGCGATCCGTGGTGTGCTGTCGCCGCTGCCACCAGCGCGCCGGTGCCGCGTAGACGCTCGCGTCCTTGCTGTCTTCCTCGGGCTTCCCGGGGCCTGACCCCCCGGGGCCCTCGGCAGGCGTCGGCCGAGCCTGTGCGCGAACCTGCGGTTCTCCGCTCGCCCTTCATACCTCGCAGCGCAACTCGGAGGGAGAGCGAGAGAGGCTTTGGCGACTCCGCGCCGTGTGTCGCCGGGCGGGGCCGCGGGGCCGGGGTTCCTCCAGCCCCCGGGATGCGTGCGCGAGCTCTCGCCTCCACTTTCTTTTTACCGCTGTCACGACTGGAGCCGCCTCTCGCCTACAGCGGGGAGCGCGAGTGCACCGACCGGCACCCCTGTCCAGCCCCGTGCCCGGGTACCCTCGGGAATGTGAGCCGCCAGGCTCACAAACTCCTCCGGGTAAGTCCCGCCCACTATGCTCACGCCGCCTGGCCGAACTGCCCAGCCACCTGAGTGCGGATCCTGCGGTTGCCTCTCCAGCTTCTTTTGCCTCGTGCTACCCGGTGCACCATTCCCTTTAGTCTGTACCTTAGGGACAGCCCAGAGAGGGAAAGAAGGTAACCCATTGCTGAGCCGCCAGAAACCATCTTCTGAAGTTCACGGAAGGTTTGGTAGGGTAGTGAAAGTGTCTCATTTCAAGGGCTACAGTTAAGAAAACTTCGGATTCAAGAGGAAAGTAGCATGCTTAAGGCCTTAGGGATCTGTAAGAGTGCTTTTAGGTCTCAGATCTTATATCCTCAAAAGACGCCCCACCCTGCTCATCTTGTTTTTGTGGTTTGAGACAGGGTTTCATGCATCCCAGGCTGGCTTCAAACTCATGTAAGTGAGATTAGCTTTCAACTACTCCCCGTCTTCCTGCTTCCATCTCCTAAGCCCTGGCACCATAGGCACATCACCACACCCTGTTGTTTCTAACCTCCATATTTTTCTGCATCTCTTTGCTTTGCTTTACCAAGGCCTGGGATCTGAAAACAAACTTGGACCCAAGTGTAGTCAAACAAACAGAAACCCAAGATAATCCTTTCATGCCCCAAGATGTAACTAAACTTGGTTAGTTCTGGCCGCTAAAACACGTTGTCCCATTCTTTCCATACAGGGGCCCCGCTGGGGTAATACTGCTTTCTTCACAAGGCTGCTAAGGGCCAGGGAGTCGATTACATATAGGGCAAAAAGTTTGACCCCCATATGCCCTTGACGTGAACTGCAGCTGCCGTTAACCAATCTGTCTTTTGCTTATAGAGCCACAGTGTGGACTGTCTCCTTAGGTTTCACTATGACTGTTAGGAAGCGAGCTTCCCCATTGCTCCCCCCACCCCATTACATTTGTAGGGAAGAATGGTGGAAGAGAAGTCACAAGTATAAAACACCTTGGGAGTATGTTTGTAACCTGCTGTGTACCTTTAAGAGTGGGGCTGGAGAAATGTCTCAGCAGTTCAGAGTACTGGCTGTTCTAGAGGCCCCAGGTTCATTTTCCAGCTCCCACATGGTAGCTTATAACTATCTGTAACCCAGGTCCCAGGGGACCTGATGAAGTCATCTGGACTTTTTGGGCACCAGGCAGACGTGTAGAGCACAGACATACATGATGCAGGCAAAATCACCCATGCACATAAATAGTAATTTTTTAAAAATGGGGTGAAATGTGTGTTTGGGGGTAGCAGAAGAGGGGGTTTAGTTTTTGCGTCTGTCAGAAGTATTGCTTGGCTGCTAGGAAGATGGCTCGGCAGTCAGAGCTCTTGTACGAGAGTGAGAGCTTGGATCCCCAGAGCCACACGTGTGTTGGGTGGGTATGATGGCCTGTCTGTAATAATAGCCCCAGGAGGCTAGTCATGGCCATCTCTGGTTTTGGGTGAGAGACCCTGCTTCAAAGAAAAGAGTGATCTGGTAAGATTTTGGACATTAATTTTGGGTCACCACATAGTGCATACTTTCACCCACACACGAACATGCATGCACACAGCACACCCCCATAAAAAATAAAAAGACCAAAAAAGGGGGAGGGGCTTTCAGCTTCCAGGGTTAGGCATAGTTTATTCATCTTCAGCTCCTATAAAAACAGCTGACATTTAGGGTATGGAACACACTTATCTCTGTTCAAGTGGTAAGAATTTCAGCTTGCATCCAAGTCTCCTAGATTCCCCTTTATTTTTATTCTTCTCAGTTATCATTTGTGAGGTCTAAATTGTGTGTGGGCTTCATGCCATGCCTGTCGGTCCTGTTCTTGTTTACTACCACAACTCTGTTTCCTGATATCTGTTTGGGAGATTTTCAAGAACAACTGTGTTCCCCTCTCATAAAATTCAGGTGATTCTGGGATCTTTCTCCCTCTAAGGATTGGGAGGTGAAATTTCAGTCTAGTGCGTGACCCCAGTGAACTGTTCATTCAGATTTTTAGGCCTGTTTTTTTCCTAGACAAAAAGGCTGTTCATTCTGCTTTGGTTTTTTTGTTTGTTTTATTTTATGCTAACACCAGTGAGCTATGTTGGTTTGTCAGATTACTATTTATATTTTGGCTTTGGTTTTTGAGGCAAGATCTGAATACTGTAGTTTGGTCTTTATAACTCCTGATCCTCCTGTCTCTGCTTGCCAAGTGCTGGGATTACAAGGATGCCCCAACATGTCAGTAAGGTTACTGTTTAGATCTGTATTGTCCTACACTATAGCCACTAGCCATACAGTTACAGTTCATCATATTGGAAATTAGTTCATTTTTGGCTGCTAGCCCTATTCCAAGTGCCCAATAACCATCTGGGACTAGTGGCTACTATATTGGACAAGAATAGAGACCATTTCCATCAGAGTTTATTGAATTGTCCTTGTATAAAAAGTTGCTCAAGTTGGGTGACAGTGTAACGTGAAGAAAAAGACCAGGAGCTGAATTTTTTTTTTTTTTAATTACACACCTATTTTCGATATTTGGGCCTCATGGCCATGGACAGGTTGCTAACTATCTCACTACAGATGATAGTCTTTAATAATGAACTCTTTCATTAGTACAGTACTTGGCCGTTCTCCAATAATTATGTGACTTAAATTCTTTTGAGTCTTGCCCTGTAAATCTGTGAGAATGGGTCTGGTTGCTGAAATGCTTATTGTGGGTCAGCATAGGAATCTGAGTTAGGAAAGTGCTGGGTAATCCCTGGGATCGAGAGCTAGCTGGCCTAGACAGTTTGGGAGGCTCCACATGCACACACTTGCACCCACTCCCTTGCATGTCCTGCTGGCTAGTTTGTATGTCAGCTCGAGAAAAGCTAGAGTTGTTTTGGAAGAGGGAACCTCATTGAGAAAATATCCCCACCAGGTCATCCTGTGGGCAAGCCTCCATTTTCTTGACTAATGATGAATGTGGGAGGACTCAGCTCACTGTGGGCAGGACTACCGCTGGTGGTCCTTGGTGCTATAAGAAAACAGACTGAAGCAGTGGTGGTACATGTCTTTAATCCCAGCACTTAAGAGGCAGAGGCAGGTCAATCTTTGTGAGTTTGAGGCCAGCCTGGTCTACAGAGCAAATTCCAGGACAGCCAGAGAAACTCTTTCTCAAAAAAGAAAAAGAAAGAAAGAAAAGCTGAAGAAGAAAACAGAGTGAGCAATCTATGAGGAGCAAGCCAGTAAGCAGTCCTCATCCATGGCCTGTCTCAGTTCTTGTCCTGACTTCTATTAGTGATGGACTGTGATACAGAACTAAAAGCTAAAGTAAACTCTTTCCTCCCCAAGTTGCTTTTGGTACTGATGTTATATTACACCAATAAATTCCTTAGTTAGGAACCCTAAGCCTTCTGTGTACCTACAGGAAAACCCCTCCAACACATATACACAAGTCTGGGAAGATGAGACCTCTTTTAAATTTTTTAAATTGGATTTATTTATTGTATTTATTTTAGTATTTCGCTTGCATATGTATGTGTTCCACGTGCATACCTAATGCCTGTGGTAGAGGCCGGTCAGAAGAGAACATGACATCACTTGGAAATGAAGGTGTGGATGCTTGTGAGCTGCCACATGGATGCCGGGAACCAAATAACTGCTCTTAACCACTGAGCATTCTTTCCAGCCCCTACCCACTTTTTTAACATGCAGGAAAGGGGTAACAGAATCTAAAGTAGTTTGAAGACCTGCCTCAAATCATACAAGCTGGCAGAGTAAATCTCTTCCATATAAAGTTCCTTATTAGACATTTAGTTGAAACTGTTATTTAAAATGATAAAACTATAAGGATAGGGCTAGAATTTCTAGCTCTTGGCCAGGTATTCTTAAAAAAAAAAGTTTGGTTTCTTAAGAAATTTTCATCAAAGACTCTCAAAACCTGTGGTCCCTGATTTGCCTGAAGAAAAGACTAACTGAAGGCATTCGATTTCCTGCCTTTTAGAGTCTCATCCAAGGTTGAAATGGAGCCCTCGAATCTGTAAGAATCAAGTACCCCATGTGCCTGTTAGGATCTTTTGAACTGGGGAGGTGTCTAAACCTTTAGACCCTGGCAAAGTTGATTTGCCCTGGAGGCTGCAGTTCCTTTTGCCTTGAATACTTAAAACTTTCTGTTGACTTCCCTCTTCTCTAGCCATGGATGCGCCGTACGATGGTGCTGAGGTAACTGTTGTGATGGAAGAAATCGAGGAAGCTTATTACACTTCCCCTGGGCCACCTAAGAAGAAGAAAAAGTATAAAATACAAGGAGAAAAGGCCAAGAAACCCAGGTTAGCTTTAAATATTTTGGTTGTTGATGTTATTTCTCAACAGGTCAGCTTGGAGGGCTGAGTTGAAGAATATAAAGATTCATTTAGAATGCAGTTGTCAGAGTCTGAGTGGGCATGTTGTTGAGGGGGAGAGAGAGACGGGTGCAGAGGGACAGACTTTGCTTATCTTTCCAGACTGTTAGAGGAACTTGTACTGTGTAATGCTAGAATCTGTGGATTCTTTTTCATGTTTTTGTTTTGTTTTGTTTTGTTTTGTTTTTCGAGACAGGGTTTCTCTGTAGCTTTGGAGCCTATCCTGGAACTAGCTCTGTAGACCAGGCTGGGCTCGAACTCACAGAGATCCGCCTGCCTCTGCCTCCCGAGTGCTGGGATTAAAGGCATGCGCCACCACCGCCCGGCTCATGTTATTTTTTGCTCTGTCATTGTTTAAATATTTAAAATAGGCATTAGTAACATCACAGTTATACGTAATGCCAGCGATTTCTACAGATATTATCCACTTTAATTTTCCTCTTCACTTTGAATGCTAAAAACTTCTGACTGATGTTACTAGCACTGGACCACTTTTGACAATTACTTGCTTTCTTCTCTCAGCCTTGTTGAGATTTTTGATCAAAGACAGAGGAGTGATGTATGTGTGCAATAAACCTGGGTAGTCAGCCTCTGCTGTAGCCTTGGCCTGCGAGTGGAATGACAGGACCCTGCATCTTTGACTACATTTGATTGTATGACTGGGGGTGATACAGAGGTTTTTGCTTCTTCAGGTCTGCTTACCTTCTATACTACTATGACATCTACTTGAAAGTACAGCAGGAGCTCCCCCACCTTCCACAGTCCGAGATCAATAAGAAGATAAGTGAGAGCTGGAGGCTCCTCAGTGTGGCCGAGAGAAGTTACTACTTGGAGAAAGCCAAACTAGAGAAAGAAGGTTTGGATCCTGTAAGTATTTTTTTTCTTAGCCCCCCCCCCATTGTTTTAATGGGTAAAGACCTAGGGAGACCAGCTCCCCTGTTCTCATGACTCTTACTAACTTCTTGAGAAGCTTTTAAATTATCTTTCTTGAGTCAGGTTTTGTATCTGTTTTCATGATGCTCTGCATTCTTTTTAAATGCAACAGTACAGAGAGCTGACATTTTCTGAGTTCTTTATAATGAGCCTCTGGTTCCTTTTCTGATCTTTACTGTAACCTGAAGCTCCTTATCCTCACAGTAATGTCTTTTCCTTGATACAGTGGCTTAGATAGGCATTTCATCTATACTGTGTTTTCATATTACTAATTGAATGTGGTATAGTCTGTCTGTTGTTTTACTTGGTATCATAACAATCAGGAATTAGGTTTGTATGAAAAGCAGTAAAGTAAAACTGCTTTGTGTGATGCCATGTGCTTTTGAACTATACAGAAGAGAAATGCAGGGTTAAGCCAAGGTTGATGGTGGTGACTGGGGCTTTGAGTCCTTGAACTAAAGAACTAGTGAGGATGAATTTAGGTTGATGTCTGTCTGCCACTTGTTCTCTCTAATTCACAGTGACAGAATACACTTGTTTTGATGGTGCTGGTGGCAGAATCCAGGATTTCATTCATAGTAGGCAGACTCCATGCCAGGGAGCTCTATGCCACCCCCAACTGGATTTTTGGTTTTTTATTTTCTTGGCTTTTTTTTTGGGGGGGCTTTTCGAGACAGGGTTTCTCTGTAGCTTTGGAGCCTGTCCTGGAACTAGCTCTTATAGACCAGGCTGGCCTGGAACTCAAAGAGATCCATCTTCCTCTGTCGCTACCTCCCAAGTGCTGGGATTAAAGGCGGGCACCATCACCGCCTGGCCCCAACTGGGTTTTTTAACATTGAAATTCCCATAGGAACTCTATCATGATTGCAGACCAAAACCTTTTAACCTAAACTTTTATTTATTTATGTTTTAAACTTAGACAATTGTTTCCTATTTCTTTTTTGGAAATGTAAAGAGCAAAGATTTCAACAATTATGCTGTAGTAGAACTGGACTTTTTCTTAACTGAGTCTGTCTGTCACTGCCAGGCAGATTATTTTGCCCTTACTGTCTAGATATTCCTTTTCCTCCTCCAGTAGCTTTGTGTTAACCTACTGTCTAGAAGATGCTAGTTATATATTTCTGCTGCTAGATGATTTGTTTATAACAACTCTAGAAAATAACCCCAGCAAAGGTAAGAATGAGAAGGTAAAATATAAGAAAAGTATACTTATTCCTTTTGCCTTCCATATTCTAAAATATGCAGTCTTAGGAGTTGGGAATTGAACTCAGTGGCAGAGCATATGCTTAGCATAATTGCCATGAGTTCCATTCTTAGAGCCAGCCTCTCTTAAAACAGTAAATAAAGGCACCAACCTTTTTGTCTAATAAATCTGAATTTTTTTTATCAAGACTGAATTTTTTACGTCATCTGCAGTGATTTTTTCCCCCAGCTTATTCATGTGCTTGTTTATATTTACTCATTTCCACCACTGCCATCAGTAAATAATTTTGGAAGAATTTTTGAACTGATAAAGTTTTCTCATCTGCAAAATGGAACTCGCAGGCAATCATAATATTTAAAATGTATAATGTAGGGCTGGAGTGATAGCTCAGTGGTCAAGAGCACGTGTTGTGCTTACAGAAGACCTGGGTTTGGGTCCCAGCACCCAGTGGTGACTCACAGCATCTGTAACTTCAGTTCCAGGTGGATTAATCCTCCTACCCTTTTTTTTTTTTTTTTAAAAACTCTCTGAGGACACTAGGCATACATGTACTGCATAGACATCTAGGCAAAACACTCATAAAACTAAATAGATAAAGTTAAAATATATAATGCAAATCACTTATCTGAGTTCTTGGCAGATTTTGATCTAATCCATAAGTATTACTCTTCAGTGGGTTAAAAAATCCAGTACTAGGGGTGGAGAGATAGTGCAGCAGTTAAGAATACCTGGCTATTTCTGTGGAGGATCCTGGTCTGCCCACATGGCAACTTACAACAATCTGTAGCTCCATTTCCAGAGGAGCTGATGCCCTTTTCTGACCTTGGACACCACACATACATGTGGTGCACATGCATACATGCCTGCAAAACACTCATACATGTAAAATAAGTAAATATAAAACATTTTTAAGATCCAGCCGGGTTGTGGTGGCACACATCTTTAATCCCAGCACTCAGGAGGCAGAGGCAGGTGAATCTCTTGAGTATGAGGCCAGCCTGGTCTACAGAGTGAGTTCCAGGGTAGCCAGGGCTACACAGAGAAACCCTACCTCGAAAAACAAAACAAACAAACAAACAAAAATCCAGTACCATGTAGGAAGAAAAAGTGCTGGTTAATGAGCACTGGGATGCACTGAGACTTGGCAAAGTTTCTGTGCTGAGCTGTCCTCTGTTGCCTGGTGTGCGGATGGGACTTTGCATCTTGAGAGATTGATGGCCCTTCCTGCTCAATGCAGGACCTGCGACTTTTGCATTAGTTTTTCAAGTCTGTATAGTTTTGCCATATAGTCCTGTTCTATCTCTTTTAGTCCAGACAATTCTGTGTTATCTGCCACCATTTAATCTTACTGCCCTAATGTGTCTTCTTCTGAGGGTGTTTTGAAAATGCCATTTTCCTTTCTACAGTTCCATAAAGGACCCAGTTCTGTCTACCTTCACATTTTGTCTGAGTGCTTCTTTAACTCTTCTCTTTGAGTGCTGCCTTTGAGCCTTAAGTAGTCCCATCGACCCTTTTGAGATCTCCAAAGATGTTCTTGTAATTGATTTTAGTGTGCCTTTAAAAGGTACTTTGAAATTTTTTTTCCATTAAACTTGGGTTTTTATTTAACTATTCACTTTGTTCTGTTTCTCTTACTGGATGACTTTTAGTTTAAGTTAAAAAAAAAATCAAACACTAATTCCCCTTTTGAGTATGGATTTGCTATGTGGGGCTGTTTCTAGTATATGGTCTTGATCTTTTAAAAAAATAAAAAGATTTCAGGTTTTTACTACTTAACTAATTTCATATCTTGGATTTTTAGCGTCACGAATTTTGATTTTGATTTTCTCATGTATTAACTGATAATACTAATAGTATTATTTTAGAGAAAAATTAAATCACAAATTTCTGAGTTTTAGGATGTTAGGTCTCATCCCTGCACCCCGTTAATGTATTCAGGGCCTTACCATATAGTCCTCACCATACATAATTCATTTCTCTCACAAAGCTTTTCTAGCTTTGTGGCTTGCTCATCCTTGTTAAGTCTGGAAGAATTACTGAGGTCAGACTCCTGACGTGCCATCTTGAGTTCCATCTCAGTCTTCTGTGTAGTTGCTTTTCATACTTATTTAAACTGTCTGCTACTCTATTAATACTTGTTTTGGTATTTAATTTTTTCCTTAAAAAAATCACTAAAAAGCAAACAAGTGGTTGCTGAGGCTTCAAGAAGGAAAAGAATTTGCTCAAGACTGTGTAGGCTCGGTGTTCATGCTTCCAGTGTTGGAAGCCGAGATCTGTGCCTACTGAACCCAGAGTTCAGTGCCATGGATGTAGCACATTTTCTCAGAATGTGCAGGCCCCTCAATTCAATCCCTAGAACTTTGAAAAGACCTAACAACAGAGTCTAATCCATTCTACAGTTTCTTGAGCAAGTGAAGTACATTCATCCAAATGAAGATGACACTGCTATTGACAGCAGCTGATCTTTTCTGAGTTAGGGCAGGCAGTAGAGTCTGCTTCCTGTTGAAAAAAGAAAAAAAGGCTAATATAAACGACTTCATGAGCTCCTCATCCATTCATCTCTAGTTATTTCTCTCATTTTCAGAACTCTAAGCTCTCTGCACTGACTGCTGTGGTTCCAGACATCCCAGGTTTCCGAAAGATCCTTCCCCGATCGGATTACATCATCATTCCCAAGAGCACCCTGCAGGAAGACAGGAACTGCCCTCAGCTAGAGCTGTGTGTGGCTCAGAACCGGATGTCCCCTAAAGGATCTGCTCTCGTGTCTCATGCTTCCCCGGATATAGTAACCAGCCATGCAGGCATGGCCGAGCAGTGCCTCGCTGTGGAGGCCCTGGCTGAGGAGGTGGGAGCCCTCTCCCAGCCAGGTGCTGTGCAGGAGATCCTCAGCCAGGATATGCTCCTGGAGGAGGCGTCCTTGGAGGTAGGAGAGAGCCACCAACCTTACCAGACAAGCCTGGTAATTGAAGAGACCTTAGTAAATGGCTCACCAGATGTCCCCACTGGAAGCCTGACTGTGCCACACTCCCAGGTTGGAGAGAGCTTGTCAGTGGTAACAGTCATGAGGGTAAGTGGCTTTGCACAAATGTTTTGCTTTTCTGGCATTCTTATAATGGAGGGTATAGGTGGAATAACTCAGTGTTTCTAGGCCTTGGACTTGCTCCAGGGTTCTCAGCTTCTCAGGCATCTTACCACCTCTCAGTCTAGCTCAATGAGAGTTTTCCCCACATAAGATAGTGTGTGGGGTACATTAGCAAGAGAGCTGGAAATGGGTTTAAGCTGTCTGTGAGTCAAAGCCAAGAACTTCATGCTGTTAGTGCCAGTCAGGATTTTGTGCCCTGAAGTCTCTTTCAAAAAAAAAAAAAAACCACAATGGCATCTTGAACTATATGTGAGAATTACTGGAGGAAACTTTGGATTTAGATGGGAATGGGAAGAAAAGTTCTCTTTAAGGACAAGGTTATGGAACTAAGACCTGAGAAAGTCAGACAACTCTGGGGCTAGTGAGATGGCTCAGTGGATAAAGGTGCTTATTGCCCAAATTTTTAATTAAAAAGGAAAAAAAAAAATAAGTTCTCCACTATACCAAGGGATTCTTGGTTGAGATGAAAGCAAAAATCTCATTGATTCTGGGAAAACTGCCACAATGTCCTAGTTATAGTGTCCCTCTTCTTCGCTGGATAGGACAGCATCCTAGAGGAGTGGCAGCCCCTTCAGGATAGGGGCAGTGTGTTATAGTAACATGATGGCTTGGGTACAAGAGGACAGGTAGCCTAAAGATCTAATAGATCTATTATCCTAGATCTATTAGATCTGTTTTATTTGTTGCACGGTGCTATTTTATGATTGTAAATCGTTGCCACTGATCTGGTGGAGGCAATAAAGAACGATTTTGAGCTGCTTTGTGGGTTCTGGGAACAAATCCAGGTCTGATGGAAGAGCAGCCAGCTCTTTACCACTGAGCCATGGTTCCAGTACCACTCATAGAATATGTTAATAGGGTCAGAAGAATTGAAGTTTTTTTTACTAAGTGCTTATGAGATCTTGGGGGTCCCTAAGCCATTACAGCTCTAGTTTTCTCACCTGTGAAATGATCTCTTTGTTTCTGTGTTACCTTCTTATTTTGAGATAACTGTGCTTCTTTATTTTGCTGAGCATGCTGGATGAGCACATTGTCGGCGCTTTGTGCTTGATGCAACCTTCCAGTACTGTGGATGCCGTTGGATGTTCTGCACACTGTTTAACTGTCCTCTCCATTGTGCACAGGATTCCAGTGAGAATAGCTCCTCTGCTCCAACCACTCAGTTCATCATGCTGCCTCTGCCTGCTTACTCGGTTGTGGAGAACCCATCCTCCATCAAACTGGTCAGTAGTGGGGATTGGGGCTGCATAAGCATTCTCTCCTATTAAAAATAGTTTTCCAAGGTCTTAAAGCCTTAGAACATGAGAGCCAGCAGTGGGCTTTGGAATTCCCCGGGCCACATGTTGATGGTCAGGAGCCCTGTAGGTACAGCTCTGCAGTACCTGTGAACTTCCCCAAGTATATAGACTTCTTGAAACACCCTGAGGGTAGGTTTCAGAACACTGTGGAACCACTAATCTAGTTAAGCATTATCACCGCACAGATGCTAAAACAGCCCGGAGAAAGAGGAGTGGAAATCCTCGAGGACATAAACAAACCAGGACTCTGGCTTCTTGACTCAGTTGAGCTTTTCCCATCACACGCTGCAACTTCTGGGCTGAGATGTATCCCTAAATATTTCATGATTTTTGATGCTATTATAAATGGTATTCTGAACTACTTAGTTCCTGGCAGTATGCAGTAAAAGGGGGGACTTTTTAGAAATTAATTTTGTTTTGTTTTGAGACAAGGTCTCACTGTGTAACCCCAGTTGTCATGGAGCTCACTTTGTAGACCGGGCCTCCACCTGTCTCTACCTCTCAAGTGCTGGGATTGAAGACATGTGCTGCCACACCTGGCTGAAGTGGTAGATTTCATTGTTTATTTAGTAGAATGTTGCATTCATATCAGATTAGGTCAGGATAATTGATAATATTGTTCAACTCCTTTGTATCCATGCTGATCTTTGATCTGTCTGTCCTGTCAGCTATTGGGAGATGGCATCCAACTGTCACTGTGGGTGTTCTATTTCTTCTTAAAGCCCTATTAGTTTTTAAGTCCATACATTTGGACTTTATTTACATAAACATTAGGATTGTTATGTCATCTGCATAAATTGCCACTTCATTATTATGAAATGACCTTTAGTAGTGTTCTTTGCTCTGAAGCCTACTGTGTTGTTCTTTAGTTTTGGTTTTATTAGTTACTATTAGCAACTAGTTTGTTTCCATGTTTTTTTAGCCATTTTGTAACTTTATAGTTAAGGTTTTGTTCTGTTTTATAGGCAGCATGTAGTTAGATGTAAAACAAAGACAGTCTGATGAAAAGCATTTATATTTGATATGGTTAGGTTTTGTTTTTTTGTTTTGGGTTTTTTTTTTGTTTTTTTTTTTTGCCTCAGTCATGGTGGGACGGCATGGCAACAGAGTGTGAGGCTACTGGTCATATGGCATCTCTAGTCAGAAAGCAGACAGCTGAATGATGGTACTCAGCTCAATTTCTTCTTTTTCCCTTTGTATTCAGCAGGACTCCAGTCCTTGGGATGGTGCTGCCCACATTTAAATTTAGTCTTCCTCTAGTTAAATCTCTCTAGAAATGTTCCCACCAACATGCCCAGAGTTGTCTCCTATTTGATTATGAATCTAGCCAAGTTGACATGAAAATTAACATTCTCAAGTCTACCCCTTGCCATTGTGACACCAAGACACAGTCACTGTTTTTTGGTTTTGTTTTTGTTTTTTAAGACAGAGTTTCTCCTTGTAGCTCTGACTGTCCTGGAACTCGCTCTGTAGACTAGGCTGGCCTCCAACTCAGAGATCCATCTGCTTCTGCTTTCTGAGTGCTGAGATTAAAGGTATGTACAACCACCCGGCGCACAACCACTTACAAAATTTTTGTTTTTGTTGTTATATTTGAGACAGAATATCTCTATGTATACCTGGCTGGCCTCTTAATTCAGAGAGATCCTCCTGCCTCTGCCTTCCCAAGTGCTGGGATTAAAGGTGTGCGCCACTCTGCTGGGCCCACAGTCACCTTTAAATCATAACATTCTACCCCAGCCCTCAAAAGGTTTATGGCCATCTGATAATGCAGAATGCATTTAGTTTATCTCCCAGGAGTCCCAAAGTCTTACCCACTCTAACATGGAGCTCAGGGCAGTCTCTTAACTGTGGGCCTTGCAAAGCCAAAGGTATTTCCAGCACAGAGTAAGTGGCAGGAGGAGTGGATGGCAAGGCTGAGTGAAAGCCAAGCAGGACAAACACTGTACCCTGGAGCTCCCCCACAGAGCATGTGGCCTTTCTCCTAGGCAAGTGCCAGGCTGTGCCAGAAGTCTTAGCAGACATCCCACAATCCTAGCATCTCCAATATTCTGAGGTCTCCATTGCATCTTTACCATCACATAGGAGTTTCTGGGCCTCCTTGCAGGGACTCTGGTTTTGCTACATGTTACCTGGCCACAGAGGCGTTCTGGAACCTTGGTGCAGGCCTCTATGACCCCATAAATCTTTGATTTTGCATGTCTACAAAACCATGTAGAAAGTGTTGCTATATTGTCTTGCTCAGTCAAGATGTAGTCCTGCCTACATATGCCAAAGCTTTAGTGGCCTCTATGTGCCTTGGCAGCTGGACCTGGGAAAACTTCTCTGGGTGATTGTTTTTGAGTAGAGAACTCTTTCAGCCTATCTCCCAGTCCAGACTGTCTCCTGAATTTGCATTTTCAAGAGTTGGAGCCTTCAGGCCACCTTGCTTGTGTTCTAGTTTAGAGCTAAAGGTTTTTTCATTAACAGTTACAACTACGTTCTCTATCCCTGCCTCGCTCATTCCTTCTCCATTTGTATATTCATATCTTTGCTCCCCCTCACTGTAGATCTGAATCAGAGCTGTGGGCAGTAGCTATGCTGCAGCCTGAATGCTGTGGTGTCCTGAGATTTCCTCTGCTAAAGAAATGGTCCATTATGTTTAATTCAGCCTTACTCAAGTTACCAGGACACAGGCAGACTGCAGATGTATTTTCTGACTATAATAGAATGGACTCTAGCCCAGTTCTCAATAGCCCTTGGTCTTCTCTGAAGCCTGATAAATCAGGCCATTACTGCCTGTATTTCTGTTGGCATACTGTCCTGAACTTCCACCAGAATTACTCAGAGAGCTTTGCTTATAAGATTCTAGAGCTTTTTTTGCCCATAGGTCTAAACTTCTTGATTTCTTGCATAAACCAGGCCTAAAGGCCTCTAAACCACATGGTCATATAGTCTAGAAATATTTAGCTCCATCCCTGGACCAAAATATATATTAGGGTTCTCTAGAGCAATGAAATCAATAGATGTATATATATTATAAAGGGGGACTTACATGGTAGGGACTGGATAGTCCTACAGTGACTGTCTTCATGCTGAAGAGGCAGAGAACTTGGTAGTTGTTCAATCCAAAAAGCTGGAGGTGCCTCAGCAGTCCCAAGTAGGCACTGAAGGCCTAGAGTGTCCTTGGAAAGTTTTAGCTGTTAGGCTTACGTTGACAGACTAACGTCTTGATTTCAGTGGAGACATTGGCACGGCAGTAGACGCTCACTCAAAGGCAAGTGGACATGCAGCACTTTCCCCTAGATCCCTTTATATCCGAGCTGCCATTTATAAGGTCCTACCACTTTGAGGGTAAACCTTACTCCCACCTCAGTTAATCCTCTGTGGGATCACCCACTCTTCACAGAAATACCAAGAAATGTATTTATCTCCTGGGTAGTTGGTTCTGTGTCCTATAAAACTGATGGTCAAAGCTGGCCATCAGAATCTGTTATTGTATTTGTTCTATCAGTTTTGTTCTGTTTCTTTGATTTTAATTGAATTTTTGTGATTTCCATCTTTTTTCCTCCCCCAACTCCTTACTCACCTTCCCCTCTTTCCACCTTTTTGAGATCTCTGTTTTACTTTCTAGCCCAGACTAGCCTTGAATTCATGACCCTTTGGCTTCACTTTTCTCTCCATGTAATGGCTTAGCTCTAAACTAGAACACAGTCAAGGAGTCCTGAAGGCAAAACCCCACCTCAAAGGCTCCAACTCTTGAAAATGCAAAATCAGGAGACAGTGTGGACTGGGCGATATGCTGGAAGAGTTCTCTACCTTTGTTTTGGTTATTTTTGTAGTTTTTGGGGTTTTTTTGTTTTTTTTTTTTAAGAGCTAATAGAATATATTTTCAACTTAACCCCAGTCTGACTTTCAACAACCTTTGCTGTAGACAAACTGTATATTTGATATTTTCTGTCTTGAGATGAGGTTTTAACTGTGTTGCCCAGACTGATCTGGAACTCATGGACTCAAATGGTCCTCCTGTCTCAGTTTACAAGTAACCGGGAATACAGGTATGTGCCATTGTGCCCAGCTAAGCAGTACACCCTTGGATGAGAAAGTTGCTGTAGTGTGTGTATATATACACATATACACGTGTGTGCATGGAAATTAAAGGTTGATGTCACATGTCTTCCTGTCTGTTTGCACCTTACTTGCTGAGACTGAGCTCTCACTGATCCTGGAGCTCACTGACTTGCTAGACTTGGTGTCAGGCTGACCTTTGCCCTCTTCCAGCTCTGGGGCTCTAGGAACACACCTTTCTGCACTGGTGCTGGGATCTAAACTCAGATCCTAATGTTTGTGTAGCAGCATCTTGACATAGGACCTTCCACTGCAGCTTGATTGAAGGAGACATGGGCTGTTTTTCTGGAAACCTTATCTTCCTGGAAGTGGCTGTTCTATCAGGAGCCAGGCTCTTCTAGAAAAGTGTTTCATGTCACTTTTCTGTATTTTAAAGCTGAAATAGCCTTAAGCATCAGCATTTTTGTTTAGTGTTACTGTTCCTTCAGGCTGCTGTTGAGGAGTGTTTCCAAGTTCACAGTAACTATTTCTAGGACTGCCTTCCTTACATTTGTATTCTGCTTTCTGTAGGTATTTGACATGCAGAGTCTTTATTAATATTGGATCATAGTCTGGGAAAAGATGAGAGAGGTTTTGTTCTGATTATAATAATCTCCGAACTGTAAAATCCTTTACAGTTTACTATGCATGTTTCCCATTCTTGACATTTGCTCCTTGGCATACCTCTGTGACCAGAAGAAGATGTGATTTTTTTCCAGAGGAGAAAATCCAAGTGACTTTACCTAGGTCATTCAGTCGGTGGTAAAGTTGGAACCTAAAGCTTGGTGTCCTTCCTAAGTGCTACTCCAGTGTCATTTATTCTTGACATGGTGCCACAGCGATGGGCAGCTTTCCCATATGCCTCCTGGCAGAGGTAGCTAGTGGCAGTTTAGTATTTTAGGGTAATTATTGCTTTTGGCTGGGCTAGAGAAATTATGGATTAGCAGTTTAATAAGCATTTCACCATGTAGACCAAGCTGGCCTTAAACTCAGAGATCTGCCTACCAAGTGCTGGGATTACAGGTTTAAAAGGTGTATGGCACTACACCCAACTAAAATCTCCTTGATGTTTTTGTTGTTTTTGTGTGTTTGTGTGTGTTCCCTGTGTATATGTCTGTGTACCACATCTGTACCTGGTGCCCAAGGAGGACAGAAAAGGGTGTCAGATCCTCTGGAATTGAAGTTATAGACAGTTGTAATCCTACCATATGGGTGCTGGGAATCAAACCTGGGTCCATGGTAGAGCAGCCAGTGCTCTTAATCACTGAGCCATCACTCCAACCCCACTATATGATTTGAGGCAAAACATTTCAACAGTATTAGCCACAATAGCAAACATTGCTAAGGGGATAGAATGAGATTCTGATACAGTGTTGAGCACTGTGTGCCACCATGTTCATTAACAGCCATCACCTGTGTAGCCCTGGTGAGTTTGTACCGAAGGACTTTTCTGACAGATCTTCTGTGGTATCGTGAATGTTTAAGCTGTTGACCTCTGGATATTGTGGTTATAATAGTCAGTAGTCTTGGACTGGATTCTTGGTCTTAACTCTTGTTTGTTTGTTTGTTTATAGACTACTACATATACCCGCCGGGGCCATGGGGCGTGCACGAGCCCAGGCTGTTCCTTTACCTATGTCACTAGGCACAAGCCACCTAAATGCCCAACTTGTGGTAACTTCCTAGGAGGAAAGTGGATACCAAAGGTAAGATCCATTCAGGGTTTTTGTTTATTTGTTTTTAAGTTAACCCTGACTTATTTTCAATCTTTGTAAAGTGTGTGTGATGTTCTTGGGTGTGTGTGCCTGTTAGTTTGAGTCAGTTCAAGCGCATGCATGCTGTGTCACACATGGTGGTCAGAAAACACCGTGTGTGTTGGTCCTTGCTTTTCACTTTGAGACAGGATCTCTTTTGTTGTTCACTTCTGATATATCAGGATATCAAGCTTCTAGGATTTCCACCCCTCATCTATCTATCCATAGGAACCCTAGGGTTATGTAGATGCAAGTCACTACACTTGGTTTATGTGGTACTGGGCTGACAAACTCAGGTCCTCACACTTGTGCTCAAGTGCGCGGCCACCTTTTTCATCTTTAATGGTTAAACACAATCTTGTGTCATCAAAAGAAAAGTCATCTGTTAATATTTTAATGTGTTTTTTTTGATAGTCATTTTCTTATGTTTAAGTTATGTAGCTTTTTCCCCATTTATTTTATGCCACTAAGTTGGTTGTTTTTTCAGCATATTTATTTATCTTATGTGTAAGTGTGTGGGCCTAGCCATTACACACACATGGAGGAAGGGGGCAACTTCTGGAATTTGGGTTTCTCCTTTCCCCATGTGTATGCAGTGGATCAGATTCATCAAGCTTGGTGACAAGTAACCTTCTAAGCAATCTTCGTGGTCCACCATTAAGCATTCTTAAAACTATTATCTTTAGCCAGGTGTAGTGGTGCATACCTGCAATCCCAGCACTAGGGAAATAGGCAGGGTTGGAAATTTAAAACCACTTTGGGCTACTTAGTGAGTTCAAAGCTACCTGAACTGCATAATTGCTACAAAATTTTTCCACAAATGACTACAATGTGGTAATTTATTCACTTCCAATTAAATTAATTTTGAATTTTAACAGTTTACACTAACTACATAGTTCTGTCTGATGATAACTTGCTTGTATCTTTTCATTCTTTAGCTCAAGATCTCCCCCTTTTTTGTTTTTTGTTTTTGTTTTTTTTTAGATATCAGCATTCTTTTTTTATATTTTTTTATTTATTATGTATATAATATTCTGTCTGCGTGTATGACTGAAGGCCAGAAGAGGGCACCAGACCTCTTTACAGATGGTTGTGAGCCACCATGCTGGGAATTGAACTCAGGACCTTTGGAAGAGCAGGCAGTGCTCTTAACCGCTGAGCCATCTTTCCAGCCCTTGTTTTTGTTTTTCAAGACAGAGTTTCCCTGTAGCTTTGGAGCCTTGGATCCTGTCCTAGAATCGCTCTGTAGACCAGACTGGCCTCAAACTCACAGAGATCAGCCTGCCTCTGCCACTTGAGTGATGGGATTAAAGGTGTGCATCACCTGCCTAGCCTTCCTTTTGGTTTTTCGAGATAGGGTTTCTTTGTGTAGCCCTGGCTGTCCTGGAACTCATTCTGTAGACCAGTCTGACCTCGAACTCACAGAGATCCACCTATCTCTGCCTCCCTGCATGCTGGGATTGAAAACTGCATCACCACTGCCTGGCTCAAGATGTTTTTTAATAGCTGCTATTGAAAATGAAAGTCCTTAGCTGATATTCAGAGTCCATTCTGGGTATGCTTACTCTTTCCCTGCACCCTCCACCCTCCACTACCCTTCTTTTCTTTCTTCCTCCTCCTCCTCCTCTTCCTCCTTCCTCCTTTCATTTTTTTGAGACAGAGTTTGGCTTCAAACTGGTGAACATCTAAACTTTGTACCTCTGCCTCAAGTACTGAGGTTACAAGTGTTCACCATCATGCTCAGTTTCCATGGTGCTGGGGATTAAGCCCAGGGCCTTTCATATGCCAGGCAAGCACTCTGACAACTGAGTTATATCCTCGGCACCTACTATTCCACATTTTCTGTAGTCACATTCTGACATTACAGTGTACACCCTTCCCACCAGCCCTTCTTCCTCCTATCTCTCTGTCTGTTTCTGTAGCCCAACCTATTGGGTTTTGTATGCTTAAAATGAATGCAAAATGATGAATGATTGCTCATTGTAAATGTTAGTCTTGCATGAAGCACCATAGCTTCCTGAGGGAAGAACAAGTGACTGTCTCTGTAGGCCCTTAACGCATTCATTCAGCCGTTTAAAAAAAAAAGATTATTATTTTTTTTGAATTTTCTCTGCATGAGTGTTTTGCCTGCATGTATGTAAGTATACTACATGTATGCAGTGCTGAAGGAGACCAGAAGAGGGAACTGGAGTTGTGAGTCATCACTGGATACTAGGAATCAACCTGGTCCTCTGGAAGCGCAGCCAGTGCTCTTAACTGCCAAGCCATCTCTCTAGCACACTTTTATTTTCTTTAAATTATGTGCATATGTATGTGGTTGTGTGTGTGTATGTGCCCTTAGAGGTCATAATAGGGTTTCTGATCCTCTGGAGCTGGACTTCCAGGCATCTGCATGATCAGTTGAGCATCATAGTTCAGTACTGTGTGTTTGGGTAACTTACTGTTCAGTTGGCACTGACTGGATAAAATGTACTTGCCCTGTTGTTTACATGAGATTGTAAGTTTTTAGAGTCAAGATGAATGGATGAGGCAGTCGTGTCTCAGTTTGGAGAGACAAGAGACTTAGAAGGACTAGAATAGACAGGAAAGGATTTTTGTTTTGTTTTGTTGTTGTTTTAAGATTATTTATTTCATGTATATGAGTGCTCTATCTTCATGTACACCTGCATGCCAGAAGAGATCAGATCCCTTCATAGATGGCTGTGAGCCACCATATAGTTGCTGGGAATTGAAGTCAGGACCTCTGGAAGAACAACTGGTGCTTTTAACCACTGAGCCATCTCTCCAGCCCCCAGAAAGGTTTTTATAGAAGCATCAATGCCATTTTGTGTAGGTAGAAAAAGAAAGAGGACTTGTGAACCATTTGTCTTACGGCCAGGAAGCAAGAGAGAAAGGACTGCTCTGGGATCCCACAGTCCCTCCAGCAGCATGTTTCTAGTGGCCTAAAACTTCCCTCTAGGCCCCACCTGATAGGGTTCACCACCTCCTAATAGTGGTCTCCCTTGGACCTTTGGGAGACACCCGAGATGGAAATAGTAGCAAAAATGTAGTTCTAGAGTATACTCCTAGAGTTCAAACTTCTGTTTTCTAAGTTTTTAAGCTATGTAATTGTCTTAGGGTTTTTATTACTGTGAAGAGATACCAATACTGTGACAACTCTTATAAAGAAAATATTTAATTGAGTGGACTTGCTTACAGTTTCAGAGGTTCAGTTCATTCATGGTGGGAAGCGTGGCTGCATGCAGGCAGACATAGTGATAGAGCTGAGAGTCCTTCATCTTGACTGAGAGTCCTATATCTAAGAGTTTGAGGCCAAACTGGTATATGGATCTATATAGCATGTTTTAGGCTAGCTCAGGGTACATAGTGAGACCCTGTCTAACTTCTAACACAATTAATGTGTGTGGATTAATTTGAGTTTTAGAAATGTGTAAGTCACTCATATATGACTTACCTGAAAGATTCTGGGGCTAAAGGTTTTCTCTAAGAGAATGGAAACAGTGTGAACCTGAGCACATTGGGATGAACTGAGTCTCATAGAAGGGCTACCAAGGTAAACCACTTAGGACTACAAGAAAACAGCTTCTTTCTAGATGGGAGAAGTGGACGTGGAACAGAGTCAATACGTGATGTAAAAGTGACATGTCAGGAAAGTTTAGATTAGTTCCTGAGGTGTCCAACACTCTAGTGAACAGAAGCCATAAAGTCAATTTTATCCTGACTCTTCTCTTCTCTGTAGACTCAGTGTCCTTATTTATTACTCATGCGTTCTTAAGGGAATCAAATTAGAGAATATTTTGAATGTCATTGTCATCTGCAAGATGCCATTATGCGTATGTCTTCTTGTTCTTTCTAGGAAAAGTCAGGCAAAGTCAAAGTGGAACTGGCTCCAGGTGTCCCCTCCAAAGGCTCTGTGATCAAACGAGGTCAGCAGCCTGTCACCACTGAGCAAAATCCCTCTCCGGAAAATGCCTCAAAACTGACTCTGGAGAACTCAGAGGCTGTAAGCCAGCTCTTAACTGTAGCTCCTCCAAGAGAAGTAGGCGAGGAGAATGAGTGGGAGGAAGTGATTATCTCCGATGATCATCTTTTCGTCAAGGAAGTTCCCGGGAATCATGGTACAGCAGTAGCTAAGACATCAATTGTCAAGAGTGGTATACAGGCTGATGTCACTCTGGGGACAACTGAGAATGACAGTCTTGGACCAGACATACCACCATCAGCAGAGGGAACCAGCACCTCCACTTTACTTCCAGCTCAGAAAAAGTCTTCAGGGTATGCCAGTGTAATTATATATTATTGGGACTGTGTTTAGAACAGCAGCTAAGCAAGGACCCCATGTTTACTCTTTGAATGTCATTACAGCAGTCCCGAGAGAGGCAACAGAGCCCGAGAGAATTCAGCACCATGGCCGAGAGAATGGTGTGATTTACCTTTCCCTTACACTCTGCCATCCATACGTTGCTATTATATTCCTTGCACATCTTTTCTTGTCAGTCTTCCTAAAGCAGTGGTACAGGATGTAGTCAGAGATTAAAAAGCAAAAACAAAACACCCACCATGTGTTACCAATCCAGAATACAGGATTAGAAAGGACTTATTTTGGCATCTTTTGGTAGGATTCCTTGGCTGGTGGTCAGACTCAGTGAGTCCTGTGTAGCATGAAGGCCGGGCCTGTCAGGGTTTCTGTCCTGCCCAATCCCCCCCCAGCTGTTTAGTCCCAGAGAAAATCACACGGGGAATCTCCATAAGTTGCAAACTGATTGGCTTATTATCTCAGGCTTCTTATTTGCTCTTGTAGCTTATATTAACCCATTATTCTTATCTATGTTAGTCACATGGCTCAGTACCTTTTTCAGCAGGGCAGGTCACATCCTGCTTCTTTGGTAGTCTGGAAGGAGTGCCGAGAGAGCTTCCTGCTTCCCAGAATTCTCCTATTCCCCTTGCTCCACCTCTACTTCCTATCTGATTGTCCCACCTATACATCCTGGCTAATGGCCAATCAGCATGTATTTAAATCATGATTGACAGAATACAGACAATTCTCCCACAGTCCTGACCATCTCTGGTTTCTGTTTGATCTTTGGCATAGTCACCTTGATGTCTCTTGATTAGTTCTGAAAAACCTTGAGTTGGATATTTTAAAAAAAAAAAAACAAAAAACAAAAAACCAGTATCTCATAGACTAGATTAGGAAAGATTGCTTTTAAAGGATTCAGGCTGGTACCAAATAGAAAGTCAGTAAGCTTGGGCTTTTTCTCTCCCCTCCTTTCTTAGAGGCTTAAGTGGCTTCTACATGTAGCGCCTCAGAATCTGTCATGTTCTGTAACTGAAGACTTGTTGCTCATCTCAGTAGTTCTCAGCTGGGAAGAGCTTTGCCCACCGGAGATGTTTTGGTGGTATTGGGAGGTATTTTGGTTGTCACAGCTGGGGAGAGGTTTGCTGCCCGTGCCTAAGTGGGGAAGGACTACTGAACGTCCTGTCACACACAGGACAGCCTCCCCTCCTGGGGAATTGGCCTCTACAAAGTATCATAGTTCCACATGTGGTTTCTTTTCTTTCTTTCTTTTTTTAATAATTTATTTATTTTTAGTTTATGTGCATTGGTGTGTATGTATATCTGTATGAGGGTGTCTGATCTTGGAGTTACAGTTGTGAGCTGCCATATGTGTACTGGGAATTAAACTCAGGAACTCTAGGAAAAAAGCCAGTTCTCTTAAATGCTGATCCATTTCTCCAGCCCCCCACATATGGTTTCTATTGGGATTTATAAAGTTTTTTTTTTTTAATTGAATGACTGGAAAATTTGTTCACATAGCTCATATTTTAAAAGTATAAGAAATGAACATTTTTAAAAATCTCCTTTCTGTCCCATTATGTAGTCATTATTTCCCTGGGATAGTCAATATTTCTAATTCTCTACACTGTAGAGTTAATTTTAAACAAGCATGTTTATGCATGCATGTATTTCCTACTTGCTTTTTTATTTTTATTGTATGTGTGCAGGTATTTGCCTGCATGTATGTCTGTGAACCATGTGTCTGCCTGGTGCCCACGGACACCAGAAGAGGGCATCAGGTCTTTGAAACTGGTGTTACTGATAGTTGTGAGCCATCATGTGGGTGCAGAGATAGAACCTGGGTCCTCTTCAAGAGCAACAGGTGCTAGCTACTGAATCTCTTCAGCCCTATACTAGCATAGTGGGTGTACTTCTAAATCCATCCCTCCTTTTTCCTTAAACGAGTCTACTGAGGAGATAGTTTAATATACGGAAGCACAAAGCTGTGGCCTTTGGACTGGTATTTGGGACATGTATGGGGCACGCATCTTTTTAAGAGCTGACTATCAGGCCCTCCATGATTCAGCCCTTGTGCTTGACACTGGCACTGCAAAAATTTAGAACAGGCAAGGTATATTCGCCAGGACATCTTTGCTGCCCTCATGTGGGAACTTGACAGACTTCAAGTAGTGCTGTTCTGATTAGAGGCAGATCAAATGTTATAACTATAATGCCTGTGCCATTACACACTGTAGACACTTCTCTATACTTTATATTATTTATTTATTTGATAGACTTCAAGTAGTACTGTTCTGATTAGAGGCAAACTACATGTTATAACTATAATGCCTGTTGCTATTACACACTGTAGACACTTCTCTATACTTATTTATTTATTTGATAGACTTCAAGTAGTACTGTTCTGATTAGAGGCAAACTAAATGTTATAACTATAATGCCTGTGCCATTACACACTGTAGACACTTCTCTATACTTTATATTATTTATTTATTTGGTTTTTGAGATAGAGTTTCATGTAGCCTAGATTAGACTTGTACTCACTATGTAGCTGAAGATGACTTGAATCCCTTATCTTCTTCTAGGATTATAGTGGTACACCACAATACTCATTAATTTGTATCTTTGTGATGACTGATACAGATATTTACTTCTCGTTTTGTGTTTAAAAACTTTAGGTTAACAAGAGTAAAATTGCTTGCCTAGAGCCCTACAGATTTATAAAGGCTAAATTTGTTGGGTTTTGTTGTTTTGTTTTATCGAGACAGGGTTTCTCTGTGTTGCTTTGGAGCCAGTCTTGGAACTAGCTCTTGTAGACCAGGCTGGCCTTGAACTCAGAGATCTAGCTGCCTCTGCCTCCCAAGTGCTGGAATTAAAGGTGTGTGCCACCACTACCCGACCTATAAAGGCTAAATTTGAATTCAATTTGTCTAAAGCTTAGTCATTATAACAGCCTCTTAAAAAGTATTAATTTGGATATTACACTTTGATTTCCTTCTTTTGTTGTAGTGATATTTCAATTATATTTTAATAAATAAAACTTGCCTGAAGATCAGAGAGTAAAACAGCTGCACTGGTCAGCCTTACAGACCAGGCGGTGGTGACACATAACCTTTAATCCCAGTAGTCACAATTGTTTGCCATAGAAACCGGGCAGTAGTGGTGCATGCCTTTAACCCCAACCCTAGAGAGGAATATAAGATGGGAGGAGACAGCTCTCAGACACAGTCTCATTCTGAGATTCCAGGAGGCAGGATCGCCATTTCAGACTGAGGTAGATATAAGAGCCAGTGGCTGGCTGTTTTGCTTTTCTGACTTTCAGGTTGAACCCCAATTTCTGTCTCTGGGTTTGTATTAATAATGCTACAGTTTGTCCAAATTTTCTAGCTTTTCTTCATGGTTGTTGTTGTTGTTTTTTCCTTCCCCTCTCTAGAGTTGACCTGTTCACCACTGTACCCAAAGGCAGACCAAGAGGCAAACCCTCATTACTGGCTGCAGCAAGACCGATGAGAGCAATACTGCCAGCCCCAGCAAGTGTGGGACGGGGTAGCAGCATGGAACTGCCCAGGGCTAGACAGGCTTTCCCCCTGGGTAAGAGCTACTTGAGACCTGGTGGGGCTGATGGCAAAGATCCAGGTGGGGTGGTGGAGAATGGGGAGGGGAAAGCTGGGGAAGCTGAATGGCTTTAAGTCACCAGGTTGACTTCTGGTTCTCCCAGATAAGACTTCCTCTGTGAGAACTTGTGGACTGAAGCCAAGCACACTGAAACAGCTGGGCCAACCGATCCAGCAGCCATCCAGCACTGGTGAAGTAAAGGTAAGACCCAATCCCAAGAGGAGCACTGGAAATATGGTCACTGTGTTTAATGTTTCAGAGTCATAGGGCACAGGCAAAAGATAGACACCAGTTTCTACAATGATAGGTCTCTAGGATATTAATTTTAAAAATGGAATTTCATTTTCTAAAGTGTATGCTTTTAAGCCTTTTATTTAGATATAATTTTAAAATATACAAAAATAAAAGTAATATAATGAATACCCATAAAATCTTTACCCAGAATGACCTGTTAACATGTGACCCAGTGCCAGCAAGCTGGCTCAGTATTTGCTGTTAAACCTGAAGACTTGTTCAGTCCCCAGGACCCACATGGTAGAAGGAGAGCATCAACTCCTGAAGATTGTCCTCTAGCCTCAACATGCATGTTCCTGCCATATGTGCACACGTGTGCAAAAGTGTAATCTTGAAAAGACTTTATTTATGTATATGTCTGTGTGTGGGTTTGTGCATGTGAATGCAGGTGCCCTTGGAGGTCAGAGGTCTAAAACAGTTGTGACCTGCTTGACATGGGTATTAGGAACCTAGCTTGGGTCCTCTTCAAGGGCAATACATGCTATCCTGACTTTCTTTTTGGCTACTGAGCCATATATCCAGCCCCCATCCCCAAATGTTATTAAAAACAATTTCAAATATATGAGCCCAGTTTGCTCTGTGTGCAATCTTTATTCCTTAGCCCTTCTTTGTGTATTTCTTAAGGATAGGGATATTCTTTTGCTAAATGGTAGTGTTCTTTCTTAGACTCCATATTCCAATTTTGTATGTTTTATCCAGGCATGTTCTTCATTCCATATAGGATCTAATCTAGGGTTAGGCCATTGCTTTGGTGTTTTTTTCTTAAGATTTATTTATTATGTATGTATGTATTTATTTATTATGTATATACCATGCATATGTATTATTTATTATGTATGCATATATTATGTATATCATGTATGCATAATACAATGTATTATATATAGTATTTATAGTATTATAAATTATTTTATAATATTTTAAATTATTGTAATAAATTATATTATCTATAAATTATATAAAATTATAAATTATTTTATAATATTATAAATTATTTATTTATAATGCATGCCAGAAGAGGGCACCAGAACTCATTACAGATAGTTATGAGCCATCATGTGGTTGCTGGGAATTGAACTCAGGACCTCTCGAAGAGCAACCAGTGTTCTCTCCAACCCCCATTGCTTTGATTTTTATAGCTGTCTAGCTTCCTTTAGAAATAAATGCCTGGTTTTATAGAAAATCAAGCTGGATATAGTAGCACAGTAATCCTAGTTCTTGGCAGCCTGAGGTAGGAGGATTGAAAGTTCAAGGCCATCTAGGACTACACAGTGAGTTAGAGGCCATTCTAGGGTACATGGCAAGACCTTGTCTCAAAGAAAAAAAAAAAGAGGAAGAAGAAAAGGAATGGTAGTGGGGAGTAACTGAGACATTATGTTTATTATGAAATTATGAAAGAATAAATTTAAAATGGGGCAGGGAGTACAAAAAATTTTAGGTAAAGAAAGAAGAAAATAAATCCCATCATGACCCTCTCCCTAGAACTAACCAACTTAAAACTCTGGTAGGCTGAATTTCAGTGTTTAACTCTCTTCCTTATGTGTGTTCTTTAAAAACAAAACCCAAGACTGTTTATGTATATGAGTATTTTACCCACCTGTGTTTGTGCACCCATGGGTACCTAGTTCCTGTGGAGACTGGAAGAGTCTAAAGTTACAGTGGTTGTGAGCCTCCATGTGAGTGCTGGGAAATGAACTTGGGTCTTCTGCAAGAGCTCTTAATCACTGAGCTCTCTCCAGTAAGTGCGTTCCTAATTGTAAATCATATGCATGGGTTTTTTTTTTTTTTTTACTGTTTATTAGTTTGTAGCCTATAACTTTTATTCAGTTTGGTGATAATAAAGACTTCCCCTATTTCATAATTCCATGTACTTGGGTGTTTTTTTTGGGTTTTTTGTTTTTTTCATTTTTGTTAGCATTTTGCTATATAATCCAGGCTGGCCTCACACTTGTGAACTTCCTGCCTCAACCTCTCAGGTATTAGAATTACAGATATATGCTTAGCTTTTTTTTCTATATATATCTAGAGTAGGTTTTTTAAATTCCCTAAGTCAACATTTTTCAGATGTTGCTATGCCCCTCAGTAAGAAACGTATTTTTATATTATAGCCCATTCAGTATACACATGGAACAGTTAATGATGGCTTGCACTTCTGTGCACTCACTTAGTAGTTCCCATTCTTATTCACAAAGTATTGTCTTCTGCCTTGTTACCGCTCAATGGACTGTGGCCTGTAGCTTGAAACGATCACGATCTGGGTTGAAATAGGAAAATACACCTGCCATCTTCCTTGCATTTGCTCTTTGTTGGGTAGCTTTCTCTGCTCAGATTGGTCTTGACAATTGTAACTGACTTTTAACTTGACCGCTGTCCTGTTTGTTGCCCAGATGTGGTGAAGCTATGGCTGTGTGTGTGATCTTTGGTAGAAAGGAGAAGTCCGGTGAAATTCCAGCTCCTGCCGTCTCCTCGTGTGTATTCTGTCACTTGAGCAAGCCTGCAGTCGTCTTTCTAAGCAGTTCCTTTTGTTCAGCAGCATTGTTCAGTTTTAAACGTCACAGCTTTCTGTGTCTCTTCAACCAGTTAGCAACTTAAATTCACTGTTTCGGGAAAATCTTAGTTTAGAATGCTATCGATTTTTATTATATAAGTATGATGTATCTATTATAGAATATTTATAGACCTTGGTAAAGGGGGGAAACAACAATAATTTTTATTTCATGACAGTGTAGCAGGTAGACTTCCAGACTTCCGTCTGTGCTGTTATAATTTTAAAAATGCCATGCAACAGGGCTCACATGGGAAGTTTATTGGAAGAAGAGAGAGGAGGGACAGAAAAGGGTACAAATAGGGGGCCAGAGACCAGTCCCTAGGGACAAGAGTGGTAAAGAGGAAGATGGGGGTGGGGGGAGAAAGAGAGAGAAAGAAGAGACAGGAGGTAGGCACAACCCACCTTTCATAGCAAATGTGCATAGGGAACATAGCGAATGTGCACAGGACATGCTCTTAGTGGTGCAGCTGAGGGCGTATCCTGAGGATACTGAGACGCCTGAATATTAACATTCCTCCCTTTTGCTTATCATAAAAAGGTGAGGAATTAGAAAGGGGTAGCAAGTGAGGTGGGGATGACTATGCTGTATTCTTGAGACTGCTTCTTGCTGGCCTGGGGGCATCATCATCTTTGGGGGGACATGAGAAAGCTGGGGTGTTGGCCAAGTCCAGGAATAGCTAACTACTTCACCTCATTCCCATTGGGATGTCTTTTGGAGACCCACTGACAGCTCCTTTCAAATCAAATCTGGCCTCAGTATTCCTTGGATCAGGCAGTCAGGTAACCGAGAAAGAATTCTCCCCTTTCTTTTTCTGTCTGCTCTCCCTCTCTAAATGTCCTGTTTATTTGCTGCAACATGAGGGTCAGATGGAGAAGGAACTTGTTCAGCACACACCAGTTCTCCCTTTCTTTCCATTTACTCAGCTCCTGTTTCCTTCTGGCCCTGGTGATATTTCCTCTGTCACTTTTCCTTGCCTTCTCAGGAAGACAGTCTTACCAGTTTGGTACAAATTTGTTTTGTTTCACTTTTTACTATTTTTCCAGTCAGTAATCAACCACTTGTGTCTCCTGGTAAATCGGATAGAAAGAGGGTGTCTCTCTCTCTCTTCCTCTCTTTCTGTGTGTCTCTACTTCTCTGCCTGTCTCTCCCTCTTTCTCTCCCTCCCTCCTCCCTCCCTCTGCCTCTTCTCTCTTCTGCTGTTCCCGTCCCCAGAGGCCAGTCTTCCCCGTCCTCTCTCCCCTTTTCCTATTCCCTTTCTCCCAATTAAAAAACCCTCCATATGAGCTCTGTTGCATGGTATCTTTCTCTCTCATGCCACTTTTTAAATTATAACAGTAACAGTATTTAATTGTGTGTCTATATGGATAGCTTATTACCCCAAAGCGGCTGTAAATCTGATCTGAAATGTAGTGGCCCATAGATTTGAATATGATGTTCAGTCTTTGTACTGGTGACCACCAGTGAGCATTCCTGAGGGTGCATTTGGAGCATGAGTTTATAGTTTCCCGGGAATTATTTCAGGTTATTTTAGGACCCAGAACCTGAGGATTTTGCCTAAGATATAGAACAACACCGATTTGTTCTAATCCACAGCTATCAAATTGCCCAAGCAGCAGAACACCTCAGGTCAAAGTTGTGGAGGTCAAGCCAGATGCGTTTCCTCCATACAAATACAGCTGTACTGTCACATTGGTAAGTGTGCACCCTAGTGGTGGGAAGTTGATTTCTGTGGGTGAAGGTTTGTAGGAGCCAGGAGCAATAGCAGAGAATGAGCTCAGCAAGGTCAGAAATGAATGACGGGTGCTAAATACCCCATTGGTGGTACAAATGATGGTTGCTGGGTGAATCTGCTAAGTTATATTGGTTTGTTTGTTTGTTTCAGGTAGATACAAAGTATGAGCCAGGACATTTTTATTAAGACTAATTAGAGATCAGAGTCCAGTCTAGAGTTAGTATGTTAGCATAGAAAGTGGGTCCAGAGCTGGAGCGATGGCTCAGTGCTTAAGAGCACTAGCTGCTCATCCAGAGGATCCTGATTCAGTTCCCAACACCCACATGGTGACTCACAGTTGTTAGTAACTCCAGTCCGAGGGAATCTGATACCTTCTGGCCTCCTCAGGCACCAGTCACATATGCGGTGGTGCACAGACAGACATGCAAGCAAAACACCTGCATACATAAAATTAAAGAAAGAATGGGGCTGGGCGGTGGTGGCACAGTCCTTTAATCCCAGCACTCCAGAGGCAGGCGGATCTCAGTGAGTTCTAGACCAGCCTGGTCTATAAAGTGAGTTCTAGATCAGCCAGGACTGTTACACAGAGAAACCTTGTCTTGAAAAACCAAAAGGAAGGGAAGAAGGAAGGGAGGGAAGGGCGGAGGGAGAGAAGGGTTCCACAGGTAAGTTTAGGCAGTAATGCACTTTCTTCTCTGAGGCATGAACATCAAAACAAATCATCTTTATGGATTTGAGAAGTGTGCTGATAAAGCAGCTCATGTGGCTCCTGTAGCCTCCCCACGAGGGTTTCCCTACCCTCCATTTCTTTGCTGTTTACGGAGCTGGGGATTGAGCCCATAACTACACATGCTCGGCAAGCACTCCACTGCTGCAATCCCCAGCACTTTTTAAGATTGTGAGACAAGGTCTCACTAAGTTTTTAGCCTGGCCTTGAGCTCACTCTTTAGCCCTAGCCTAGCCAGCCTTGAAAGTGTGTTCGTGCGTTCACGTGTGGGTGCATGCGTGCATATGTATTTGAGTGCTGAAGGTTAATGTTAACACTTTTCCTCAGTTGCTCTCCACCTTATTCTTGAGGTAAGTTTTCAGTCAGATTCAGTGATCACCGGCTAGCGAGCTTATTCTGGAAAGCCCAGCTCTTCCTTCCATTGCTGGAATTACAGGGAGCTGCATGTTTACCTGGCATTTATTTAGAAGCTGGGGTTCTGAACTTTGGTCATTTTGCTTGCAGGTACTTTCACTGCTGAGCCATCTGTCCTTCCCATTTTGTGAGGCAGGGTCTTGTGTATCTTAGGCTGGCCTTGAACTTGCTATCCAGTCATTGAGGCCAGCCTAGGCCTCCTGTTCTTCCCTCCCTGGACTACAGTGTGGACCACATACCCAGGCTCTTGAACTTCTGAACCTCGGAGTCAGCTCCCTTATTTACAGATAGAGAAGGACTAGCTTAGCATCCCTTAATAAAAGTGAAAGACGATACCCATAGAAAAGGGATCTTGCTTCAAGAATCTTTTGAAGTTAGGCTAAATCTGATTTGAATTGTCACTTCCTTTATTATCTGGCAATCCTGGTTTTTGATTCTGTTCAAGTTTAACCTAATTTTTATAGAGTTTAAACATGGGTCTCCCTTTTGTAGGATTTGGGCCTGGCTACATCAAGAGGACGGGGAAAGTGCAAAAACCCTTCTTGTAGCTATGTCTACACCAACCGGCATAAACCTCGGATTTGTCCCAGCTGTGGTTTTAACCTTGCCAAAGACAGGACTGAGAAAACCACGAAGCCTGTGAGTTCCTTCCCCAAACACTTGCCTTAGATTTGAGTTGTGCTTTGGATTCTAGTACATGATTAGGTGGTTAGAGTCAGGATTGGGACCAGGTTGTAATGTTCTGAACTTGACAAAATACCTCCTCTCTGAGCCTTGTCCTCAGTGCCAAAGTGAGGTTGATCCGTATCCTCATTCATTTTCTGCTTCTCTAACAAAATATCCTGGATGGATAATAACTTAACATAGAAGTAGGTTGTGTACTTTACAGTTTTGGAGGCCAAGAAGTCGAGAACATGGTGCTGGTTGGTATCTGCTTATCATGTGGTGTGGGCCTTCTCACTGTATCACAACGTGGTAGAGGGCATCTAAGACAGAATGAGGAGCCAGAGGGAGCTTGCTTCATAATTAAGGTATTGTTAATCCATTCATGAATTAATCCATTTGTAACCACATCCTTTCAAGTTCCATTAGTATGTGACTTGGGAATTTTTAATACATGAACTTTGTAGCTTGTTGACAACACATTAACCACTGAGACCCAAGAGTTCAACCACTGAAAAGAAGGGCACATCAAGGCCTTACACAGACGAGCATGAGAGACTGTCTCAGGATGGTTCTATTGCTGTGACGAAGCTCCACCACCAGAGCAACTTATAAAAGAAAGCATTTAATTGGTGGCTTGCTTATAGTTTCAGAGGGTTAGTCCATAACTGTCACAGCAGAGAGCATGATAGCATAGTGTTGAAAGCTTACATGTTAGCAGAGCAACCACAAGGCAGAGAGAGAGCTAACTGGGACTAGTGTGTATTTTTGAAACCTCAAAGCCCACCCTCAGTGACATGTCCTCCAACAAGGCCACACCTTCTAGTCCTTCCCAAACAGTTCCACCAACTGCCAAACAAGCATTCAAATATGAGAATCTATAGGAATCATTCTTACTCAAACTATTACAGAGGCCTACTTCAGACCTGAAAGTTGATTTATTCCTTCTGAAGTCACTGCCAGCCCCAAGACAAGTGAGGAGGAATGGGAGTGTCAATTAGAGCAGGTTAAGAATTAAAGATGAAGTATGGCCACTCCAGGTCTAAATTGTATCTCTAAAGAAAGATAGAATTTTGATGGCCAGAGAAGGCATGTTCAAAAACAAGCATCTTAGGTTTGGGGTTTATTTTATTTTTGTTGCTGTTTTGTTTTTCTTGTCATGGTGGGAATCAAACCCAGAGCTTCCCAGAGGCCAAGCAAGAGCTGTTGACTAAGCTACAGCCCCAGCCAATGACCAACATGGAAAGTAAAGAGTTTTCCATTGGCTAGAGAAGGTATTTTAGGGTGGCAGGAGTCAGATAGGAAAGCCATATTGGGACTGTTCCATGGAGAATCTTTCAGCCAAGGAGAAGGAGACAGAATTTAGAGAGACATTCAGAGTTTAGAAGTACTGAGTGCACTTGCAGAGGGTCTGAAGGCCTGAGTTCAATTCCCAGCATCTACATGGCAGCTGTAACTCCAGGTCCAGCTCCAGATGCCCTTTTCTGGCCTTTGCGGACACTTGCTTACTGGTGGTGCACAGAGATATATAAGGCAAAACATCTAAACACATAAAGTAAAAAGAAATAGATCTTTTTTAAAAGAAAAAAAAATCTGAAATGGTCAGGCAGTGGTGGCACATGCCTTTAATCCCAGCACTTGGGAGGCAGAGGCAGGCGGATCTCTGTGAGTTCAAGGTCAGCAACTAGGTCTACAAGAGCTAGTTCTAGAACAGGCTCCAAAGCTACAGAGAAACCCTGTCTCAAAAAAGAAAAAGAAAAAATATAAAAAGGAGACTTAACAAGATTGAGGAGTAGTTAATACTATAAAGATGGGGAAGCTGCTTCAGGACTCAAGTTCTCTCTGCGTGGAAGGAGCCTTTATGGTGATGAGCTTTGCTCTCTGGTCTCCACATCTGTTTCCAGCCTGAGGTGTATTCAGGGTCACTGACCTAGTGAGAAAGGGGAGTGGAAATAATTTGGGGATGAGATGGTATTAGGATTGGGAACTGAGAGTTCTGGCTGGTGGTGCTCCTGAGTTGGAAGCTTAACTTCTGAGCTTTAGTTTCCCATTAGTGAAACAAAAGAGGGAGGTGAGCTAAATTAAAAATCAGCATTTTACTCAGATAACCAGAAGCCCAGGGGAATGGTTCCTTGAGCTTTCAGGAGTCTACTCTAAAGGCCTGCTGTGGGAAAGTAGATCTGTAGCCTTCCTCTGATTCTCTTGCTCTACCACAGGTCCTCACAAAAGTGAGCTTTCTATCCTGGATTCTGTGAGCGTGCATTGTACTCCTTTTCTCATGGTCCTGACTGTACCCTGTGTTGCCTGCTTCACTCAGCTCCCTGCAGAACATAATCTCTTCTAGACAGGCATTAAAGTTTTCTCCACATCCTACTGTAGAGTCTCAATACACATGTGTGTTCAGAAAAATAAAACTGGTCAGACACTAGGACATTTTTGTATAGCCTTTGGCGTCCCAGGTGGCAGTACATTCTCTTTGCACTTTGTTTGCAGATCTTGTAATTAAAACTGTACCCTCTCTTGGCTGTTGTGGCCTTCAGTCCTTTCTGGTTCCGAGGGATAGTGTGGCTCAATGTCATCACAGCAGGGAATATATAACCTTCCGGGATGGCCTGTCCTGATCTTACTTGTTCTTTTGCTGCTATTTATTCATTTATCGTATGTTTAATGCCATTATGAGCCAGGTGTTCAGAAGTGACTGTCACCTGGCCCCTTTCCTGAGGAGCTTACAGTCTAGTGCAAGAGAAAGTCAATCATAGGTTTACAGACAGGGAAGCAGAGTGCTCTTAGTAAAGAAAACACACTCTTGGTACTCTGCAGTTAGCTTCTAAAGAAGACTGTGACAAAGGTCTCTTGCTGATTTGAAGAATAAATAGACAAGCGGGTGCCTGTCCTCACCAATGAGGGACCAGTGACTGTATTAGTTACTTCTCTCATTGCTGTGACCTGACAAGAAACAGCTTAAAGGAAGAAAGAGGCCTGGTATGGTAGGCCATTTAGGTAGATGAATCTCTGGAGTTTGAGACTAGCCAGGACTACAGAGTGAGTTTTAGGCTAGTCAGGGCTACACAGAGAAACCGTGCTCTGTAGGCAGAGGCTGCTTATTCATTTCCCAGCCACCCAGATCCAAAATAACCACACAGAAATTTCTACAGCACTGTTTGGCCAATAGCTTAAGCATATTTCTAGCTAGCTCTGACATCTTAAATCAACCATTTCTATTATTCTGTGTATTGCCATGAGGCTTGTGGTTTACTGGTAAGGTTCTGGCTGGCAACCAGGCATCCTTCTACTTAGCAGCTACATGGCATCTCTCTGACTCTGCCTACTTTCTCCCAACATTCAGTTTAGTTTTCCCACCTAGCTCTATTCTGCCCTGCTGTAGGCCAAAGCAGCTTTATTCATTAACCAATGAAAGCACCGCATATATAGAAGGACTTCCCACACCATTTTCCCTTTTCTGTCCAAATAAAAAGGAAGGTTTTAACTTTAGTTAAATTTTAGTAGTAAAATTATATATACAAAACAGGTATCAAACAAGAATTATAGTTACAATGTTTGTATCTACTTTATCTTTTATCATAACTAAGGAAAACTATAATTATAACTGTTTACTCTTCAACTCCATCAAAGATAGGATATAATATTATATAATTATATAATATATATTATATAACTCCAGAAGAATACAATATTACCTAAGTAAACAGGAAGTACATTGTAAGCAAATTCCAAAACTCTAGAATTGACAGAGACATTGTGCTGCCTGGATAGTCACCCAAAGTTCTTCTGTATTTTTGGAGCATCCATCTTCTGCCTACAGGCCCATAGTATCTAGTAGACTTTTCCATGAAGCAGGACATTTCAAAGACAGTTTGGCCTATATAGGCAGTTTGTCAGTTACTTTCTTCTGTGTCCTGCAGAATGTCTGGCAGACTCTTTCATGAAGCAGGAACCTTGAAGGACTGTCTCATCTTTAGGCAAGTTCAACAGTCATTTTTTGTGGGTCCTGAATATCCAGCATACTGTGAAGCAGTCCAGGAAAGAGCAGTGTTTTGCCCAAATGGCTAACAAACTCCAAGTAGATCGGTGCTGCGAGGAGCAGATGTGTCTAATTGTCATGAAAAGTCCTCAGTTCTTAAAACATTTAAATGTCATATTCTATAAGTCTTTGAAAGATTTGAAGAATATCCATCTGAAATATATCTCTGTACATCTAGAAAACCTAACTAACATGACTACAAGATTGACTATTATAGATGGTTACCTATTAACCTTATTTCTTAATTATACATTACATTTTAAAATGAATTGCACAAACACAATGCCTTAATCAAAACCAGAAATGTATATAACAAAATTGACCTCAAATTTATATCATTAAACCAAGATTCATACCAATACAAAATATTCATCTCTATAGCATATCCCCCTTTAAATGTAAACAAACATTTATAAACAATCGTTTTGGGAATTTGGGCATAGTTTTCTCCAAACTGCTTTTTGCTGTTTTTGGGGGGAAATATTTTTAGAGTTTATGAAGACTTTTCAGAGTGTCTTGGTCCATCAAACCACATTAGTCTGGAAGGAATCCACAGGTTGTCATCCTCTGTGGAAACAAAAGCAGAACCTCTTTTCCAAAGCAACATATCCTTAGACACAAATTTTGAAGTCAAGATATCTTTAAAGTATATATGTTGATTTAGCTTAGCAGCCCATACAATGAAATATCTCTCTGTACTTAGCTCATTCACAGTCAAAAAAGTAAAAAAAAAAAAAAAAAACCACAATAGTATACATAATCCAGACTCTCTGTGTATATTCCATCTTTACGTGGCATATTTTTCTTACTCTGTTACTTTTTCTACAAGTTTAATATTTATTATCTTTACTCCTTTAATCTATGACTGTCTGTACTCTTTTATATTATAACTGTCTATACTCTTTTTCCTCTCCCAAGCCTATGTACATTTATCCAGCACTGTGAACCATTCAGAGGTCCTTTTCATCTGAATGCTGTCTTTATTGCATATCTGTAATTTTTTTTTTGACCAGGAGCACTCTCTCTCTCTCTCTCTTTTTTTTAATGCTAAGCAGGCGTGACTAGAACCAAGGCTGCTTTGCCTTTTGGTTCCGTCCAGTCCAACATGGCAGAGGTGTGTGTACTGTCAGCTCTATGTGTACACCCCAGCTTTAGGAATGCAGGGGGGGTCTATGTTTCCATTAAGCAATTTATAACATGCTGCTCATAGACCCTATTTAAGTGCAGGACTTCCTGAAAGAGCCAGAGATCATTCTGCCAGCACTAACCAGGAAGTCATTTTTTAAAGAAGCCATGCATTTTTTGCCACTAAAGCTGAATCAGGAAACCTCTTAAAGGAGCCATGGTGCTTCTGCTCACCACCAGCAAACAGAGCCCATCAAAAAAAAAAAAAATACAGCTGCTAAGAAGCTGCACTAAACTCTGTTCTTTCATGTCTAGAATTCCTTTCCAAGTTCTCTCGGGTTTTACATGGATGTAGTTGCCTATATTGGGTGCCATTTGTAGATGGACACAATAAAATAATCCCACACTAGCTCAGAATGGGGTATAATAAAGGATTTTTTATTTAGGGGGAGATTCACAGGTCAACAGTCCTGCACGAGTGGGGAACAGGAACTGAATCCAGCAGCCGAGAGAGTAAACACGCAAGCTTTATGGCTGCATTCTTAGTATAAGAGATGACGCCCACGTGGGCTGGTATCTTAAAGGCTGTTGGCTGAACGAGTTCCCACAGCACTGGACTCCCCACCACCATCACCAAAGAGAGAGAGAGAGGAAAAGAAAGAAGGTAGCTTTATTTTGCTCAGGGTTTGGTTTAAGAGGCATAGTTCATGACAAGAAAGGCGTGGTGACAGAGTAGCCTAAGGCTGTGCTATGGGGATCTCAGCAGATCAGGAATAACAACAGATTGGCACCTTATAGCTTATGGGATCTATTCTCTCCTTCTACCATGTGGATTCCTGGGATTAGACTCCAGTTGTTACAGTTAGCATGGCAAGTGTCTTTACCTGCTGAGCCTTCTCTCTAGTCTCCTTTTCCCCTTTTCATTCAGTGTAGCACTCTAGCCTGTGGGTTGGAAGGGGGATCTACATACACACTTTCAGGTGGATATTCCCTCCTCAGTTAAACATGTGGAGACACCATCACATCTGGAGGTGTAGCTCCTAGGTGGTTCCAGATTTAGTCATGTTGACTGAAGAGCAACAGTGAAGGAATGCACTCAGGGAGCACAGAGGAGGCATCTACCTGAGAACCTTGTCCCAGTAGTGTAAGAGGAAGGCCGCTTGTTGGTTCCTGTTAGGAAATTTTTTTCATTCTAGGCATGGGCCCATCCCTCTGCTCTTTGCAGATTGATGGCTTTGGCCTGAGGCTGTCTCTCTACCCCTGCTTAATGATTTGATCCACTCCTTTCTCAGGAGGCAAGCTCACCACACCCAGATGTGCCAAGTACCACAGAAGCCCTGAACACAGCCCAGAGGGAGATCCAGCGTCAGTCCACGCTGCAGCTGCTGCGAAAAGTCCTGCAGATTCCTGAGAACGAGTCGGAGCTGGCTGAGGTCTTCGCCTTGATTCATGAACTAAACAGCTCTCGACTTATCCTGTCCAACGTGAGTGAGGAGACAGTCACCATCGAGCAGACCTCTTGGTCGAATTATTATGAGTCTCCATCCACGCAGTGCCTTCTCTGTAGCAGCCCATTATTCAAGGGGGGACAAAAGTAAGCACCACTTCACCCTGCCCCTAGCTGCCCCGTCCCACTTGGCTCACGTTGCCTCTTTCTTCAGATAGCTTTACAGTTATAACTTGTGCTTTCCTTACGTTTTCTTTACCTTCTCAATTGCTAATGATAAAATAATTAGCAATCAGGGACCAGAGAGTTTGCTCAAAGATTAAGAGCAATTTTTGCTCTTGTAAAAGACCCGGGTTCAGTTCCCATCACCCACATGGCAGCTCACAACTATCTGTAACTCTAGTTCCAAAGATCTGAAGCCCCTTTCTCCATGGGCACCAGACAGCACACACATGGTGCACATCCATACATGCAGGCAAACCATACCACTTATAAATAAATAAATCTCTTTTTTTTGCATTTTTTTTCTTGAATTGGCAATCAGTTTTAGAGATGCCCAAAGCTTGTTGTCACCAGCCTAGGGTTTAGATTATATCTGGCCTGCCCAGTGCAATCTTGGAGTTTTCAGTCATATACCAACTTAAGAGTCAGATCACCTTGTAAGTACAATTTCACAGCTCAGATCCCAGTGAAATGGAGACGTTCAGCTAGACAGTCTTGGAAATACAGCTCCAGCACCTTTTGTTGATTGTAGTAAAGTCTGGAGAATTTTGCTTCTGACTACAAGCCTGTCGATTGCAGAAAGAGACTGACTTCCCTCCTGGTTTTTGTTCTGGCTTTTAGCTCTCTGGCTGGGCCTCAGGAATGCTGGCTCCTGACAGCTAACCGGCTGCAGGTGGTAACTGCTCAGGTGAAGATGTGTCTAAACCCACATTGTTTGGCCCTGCACAGCTTCATGGACATCTACACAGGTAGGTGCTAACCTTCTCTGTCCTTACCACCCCAGAACAAGTTTGGAAACACCGTATTGATTGTAGCTTTGCCCCTCTGTGTACTGCATTTTAGCAGCTTCTGAAAAAGCAGTCTTTTTCCTGATTACCTCAGCCCCAGTCACAGTTTCCTTAGGTGTGACCCTTCTCTGGAGTTGTTAGTTTAAAAATAACAACTCTCAGCATACTTTTAATTCCAACACTCAGGAGGCAGACAGGTGGAGCTCAGTGAGTTTGGGTCCAGCCTGGACACATAGTGAGCTTTTGGCCAGCCAGGCCTACATAACGAGACCCTATCTCAAAACAAAGCCCAGATCTTCGTTGTAGAAAAGCTAGTCAATGCAGACAAGTTTAAAAGACACAGTGCTCCCACCTGAGGTTAAACCCTTGACACCAGTGTCTGATCCTCAGACCCATTCATTGTGTACAGAACATCAGGAGCTAGAGAAGGGTGAGTGATATTCTAGGTTTGCTTTGAACAGAGGTGGAGCAGGCTGCGTATTGTGGAACATGCTATTATAATTTAGGACCACATCGTCGTCATCTCTACCAGCAAGTAGAGAAGCAACCCTTTAATAAAGATGTTTGTATTCCATTTTACAGACTTGCTTATAATTAAATAATTATGTGTGTCTTTCTTTATTTTGGGCAAATTCTCAAAAGTGGAAATGCTATATTTTTACTCTCCCCTTTATTCAGCACTGTTAGACCATATACAGCTTTTCTCTTCCCTTCTCTAAATTTGCCTTCTCTGGTACTTTGGGCTTCCTTACTCTTTGCCTGAAGCTCTCCTCCACATACAGTTGCTTGTCCGATTTGTAGCTGTTCAACCTCCATATCAGCTTACACAGGGGCTTGGCTTTTTCCCCTTCTTCAGTCTCTGTGGGCAGCTCTGAGATTTACAGCTTCCTGCCCTGGTGTTTTTCTTTAAACACACAAATAAAATTATTTTTGAACCTCAAAGACACAACAAAACCCATGTACCAATTGTGAGAGTGTGAATCCTGAATTGACATGTAAAATTTGTGCTGAAGATTAAGATGTAGTTGTTCTTGGTCTAGACAAGGTTTCTCTGTAGCTTTGGAGTCTGTCCTGGAACTAGCTCTTGTAGACCAGGCTGGCCTCGAACTCACAGAGATCCGCCTGCCTCTGCCTCCCTAATGCTGGGATTAAAGGCATGCACCACCACTGCCTAGCTTATGAAGTCTTATATTGCCAGTTAGCATTTAATATTATTTTGTGTTCCTACCCAAAGTTAAAGTGCCCATTTTTCTCCAGTGTAATCTGTGTAGGTCAGTGCTCAGGATTATATATGTTTTAATTAAAATTCTTTAAATTTGCATAGAGTACCCAGCATTTGAAAGGCAAAAACAGAGAGATCTCTGTGAGTTTGAGGCCAACCTAGTCTGATCTACATAGTGAGTTCAAGACAACCAGAGCCACACAGAGAGAACCTGTCTTGAAAAGAAGAAGAAAAGAGAAGTTATATAGAGTAGATGTTCTTTGTTGATATTCTGTGAGTTTCGTCTTAAACAAGCACTGAGTCCCAAAACAGTCAAGCCTCTTGTTTTGTTCCCTTATAGTTGAACTCACTTCATTTGGTAGTGTTAGGTCCAAGTTTCTGGTCCCCAAATGAATTCATGGAGCCGGATTTCCAATACAAATTACATGAGGGTTTTTAATTCAAACTCAAGTTTGGACCAACACCTTTCCAGCACCCCCAGCATGGTGGGTGCAGAAAGTGTGGCAGGGTAGAACTTTTTTAAAGGGGAAACGCTGTAATCAGGGGAGTTTTTGTGTCCTTTCCTCTTGGGATTAGGTAAGAAGAGCATAGGATAAGTTAGTTCTGAAACCATTGGTCAGTTTTTGGGCACAAAAACCTAACAAAGAGCCATTAATAACTGACAAGGCATCTTCAAGGACAGGATGCCTCCTAGGAACATCTGGACCTCATTAAATTTTATGGCCCTGCTCCCTATCTCCTTAATTGACTATTTTTAGGGTATCTATTCATATTTCTGCTGTCGCAGCACATTTCTGGAGCTGAGATCACCCATCCCCCAGCTCATTATATGGCTTAAGATGAAGCCCCTCTTTAAAATGGAGTTTGCTAAGTCAGGTCCTCAGAGTAGCTGCTTCCTTCTCATCCTCGCAGTTCCTCTACCAAAAAATGTTGTGTAAACACAACGATAGTGTGTGGTTCTCTGACCTGTTTCCCGGGCTTTATTGTGCGTTAGTGTATGCCTTTTCATCAGTGACTGATCTTCCCTGTGTGGATGTGCTAGTCTGTCCATTCACCTGCTGGAGGACGTTAGAATACCTGCCAGTCACGAATAGAGCTGCTCCAAACTTTCATTTACAGGACTGTTTGTGAGCAGACGTTTTCACTTCTTCTAAGTGAATACATGATGATCCAAATGGTAAGTGTATGTTTAGTTTTATAATTGATTGCCAAACCATTCCCAAAGAGGCTTTATCATTTTGCATTTTTTCCATTAGTGTGTGAGAAATTTTGCCTGAGGTGGTGTTTTTAGTCATCCTAATAGGTGTATGCAATGGCATTGCGTTACAGTTCTCCAGTGGCCAGTAGTGGATGCGTGTTTTTTGAAGAAGTAATTATTTTTAGCCTTTTTCTGTGTATTTGTGTATGCTATGGTGCACATGGGGAAGTCAGAGGACAGTCTCTGGTGTCAGTCCTCACTTTCTGCCTTGTTTGAGACAGTTTCTTGTTGGCTGCTGCCTCAGGCAGGCTGGTTGGTCCAGAAATTCCCAGGAATTCTCTCTGCCTCCAGAGTGCCAAGGCTACAGATACACTGCCATACCACCTTTTCCTGGGTTGTGGGGATCCAGACTCAGGTCCTAACTCTTGCATAGTATATACTTTACCCACTGAGACATCTTTCCAGTCCTTAATGTCTTTCTAGCCTGGGGTCTGTTACGTGGGTTAGGCTGGCTGGTTCATAAGCCTCAGGGTCTGCCAGTTTCTGCTTCTCCTGGGATAACGAATGTGTAATACCATGCCCGACTTTCTGTTAGTCTACACATGGGTTCTAAGGATTTAACCCAGAACAGATAGTCACTTATTGACTGAACTGTCTTCCCAACCCATATGATCCATATCTGTTTAACTGTATATTTTATGTATTTATTTTTATGTCGTGTGTATATATGAGTGCCTGCATAAATATATATGCCCCTTATGGGTGCTGGTATCAGCAGAGTCCAGAGAGCATTGGATCCCCTGAAACTAAGTTATATAAGGCTGTTGTGAGCTCTAACATAGGTGCTGAGAACTAAACCCAGGTCCTCTGCAAGGGTAGTAAATGCTCCTAACTGCTGAACCATCTCCCCAGCTCCTTATTTTAACTTTTATGTAAAGTGTAAGGTACAGATTTAACTTATTTGTTGGATATAGATGTCCATTCTCCCATTACTGAAAATCCCTTAGCCTATGTACGTGAGACTGCTTTGAGACATTAGATTGTTCCATTGTTTACCTTTGCCAATATATACTGCCTTCTGTTGTTCTGTCTTTTTCATTTGTGTGGCAGCCCTAGCTGTCATAGAATTTGCTATGTAGAACAGGTTGGCCTCTAACTTAAAGAGATCTATCTATCTGCCTCTGCTTGGATTAAGGGTACATACTGATTTTTTTTTCATTCATCAAGAAAATAGAAATCTTTTACACGATCATCAAGAAAATAGAAATCTTTTACACGACCCTAGGGGAGTAGGAGAGTGTTACTCTATTGTGAATTATATTTGTGAATTTGCTATGTAGAACAGGTTGGCCTCAAACTTAGATCTATCTGCCTCTGGTTTCCATTTTTCTTGGCTTTTTGCAAGTTTTCTTTGTTTATTGTTTTTTTAAGTTTGTATGTGATGATTTGGGAGACACAAAAGGTTTTATTTGTTTGTTTTCTCTTTTTAATTTTTGCATGGCCAGAGCTTTGGTATTACGTTTTCAGCCTTTGCTGGCATACCTAGGAAGGCCCGGGTACACGCTCCAGAATTTGTTTTTGTCATGTTGATGCTTATGTTGTATATAAATGGAAAAACCTCCCATTTTACTGGTCTGGACTGCACTTAAATTCACCTTGCTTTTTATCCCCAGGGTATCTTAGAGCCTGTGCTAGACCCACCACATCCGTGCGCTAAGAGGTCCCTGACATCCATGGTGCAGTTGTGTGAGAGCAGGGAAGAGTGGCACCTCTAGGCCTGAACACTGAGCCAGAGATAGAGAAGTGCTTCTTGTTTTAATTAAGATTTAAAAAAAAAATGCTATAAATAGTGTTTCATTTAACAGTGGTTTATAGACAACTTCAGAACACTTAGGTCTACTTCTCTGTTGTAAAATGTGTTGTGTTGTTCAGTTTTAGGATTGTACTGTGACTCACTCCCCTGTAGTCGACATTGTTTGCACTGTTAATGCTATAGTAATCCCTTTGCCTGTTTTCAATCTGCAGGTCTTTTTAACGTGGGGAATAAGTTGCTAGTAAGCCTGGATTTACTTTTTGCAATCCGGAACCAGATTAAGCTGGGAGAGGACCCCAGAATGTCTGTCAGTGTTGTGTTGAAGTCTGTTCAGGAGCAGACAGGTAAGGTCTTTCCAGGTTCAGTCCTGAGCACTGAACTGAATTTTAGTGATAGGCTTCAATTGGAATGAGAGTCTGGTATTTCGGAAAGGCGATATTTCTGATTTTCTAATAATATATTCTTTCAGAATTTTATAAACTGACTTTGGAAAATGTTTTATGCATACAGGGGCCTTTAGCAAGAAATTACAGCTGACTTTTAGAATCATATCCTTCAGTCATATGTAGATTTGGCTTTATGGTATATTAGTTAGGCTCATTCTAAGTACAGAGCTCCTTGATGTCTTCAGTTCCAAGGCTCTTGTGGAGACCCACGTTTAGGGATCTAGGTCTTTGCTACTTAGAAACCTGTGTGCTTTTCTTCTGCTTGTTCTTGGCCTATCCCATTTCTACAAGCTTCAGTTCTGTGCTTTGTCTGCTGTGGTGAGACAGCCATGTAGGCTTGTGTTTGAGACTTGACTCTGCCACATAGTGGCAGTGTGATTTTGAGCAACTTGTTCTGATTATCTAACCGTAAAAGAAGACAGTAATAGCTCCTGACTCATAAAGAATTAAAATCGTGTAAGAATTAGTCTAAGTAGTATATTCAAAACCTTCAGACTAACATCTAGTACCTAGGAGGTATTAGTTCAAAGCAACAGTCCTTTGATTGGAGTTGCCTACTGGGTTGCCACCAGAACACTTGCAGATTGCTGTTCTTGCTGTCTTCTGGCTCATCTGGTGCTTTTAGGGTCTTTTTCTGTGACCTCTTGCTGTCCTTCCAGAGAAGACACTGACCTCAGAGGAGCTGAGCCAGCTGCAGGAGCTGTTGTGCAATGGCTATTGGGCTTTTGAGTGTCTCACTGTCCGTGACTACAATGATATGATCTGTGGGATCTGCGGTGTGGCCCCCAAAGTGGAAATGGCTCATAGGAATGAAGAGAATGTGCTGGCACTGAAGAGTGTGGAGGTAAGTCCCTCTCAGCCACCATAGCCACTTTCAGAACTGTCCTGTCATTTGGGCAGCTTCCCTCCTGCATGCTGTTCCCAAGAATACATGGCTCCAGTCCTGTGTAGGTGAGGCCAGTGGCTTTTTCCTCCTACAGCCAGTATTTCATTTGAGAATGGTCAGAAAGAAACAGGGTTGGTTGGTTTGTTTTCCTTTTTTAATCTCCCTCCCCACCCCCCCTTTCTTTTAATGATGCTGGAGATCAAACCCAGAGTCTCGTGTATGCTAGGCAAACACGCTCACAGGAAAATTACACCCCCAGTGCTTATTTGTTTCCTTTACTAAGAATTGAACCAGGAGCTATGTACATATTAAGCATGCTCTCTGTAGCTAAGCTACAATCCTAGCCCTTACATGCACTTTTTAGGCTTCTTAGAAAGTAGTTTAAAAATGATCCCCTAAACCTCTGTTCTCATGGAGCCCTTATTAGCTGCTTTGGGAAAGATAGATAGGAAAGAGATTATGTTTAGTAGTAATGGAACAGGATGGTGAGAAAGGGCTTCTCTTTATAGAGGGTAGTCAGGGAGGTCTCTGACAAATGACATGAGCAGAGCTGTAGAAGCAAGGAAATGTGTTACTATTTGGTCCAGAGCATACTGTGATGTGCGAGGAAGTGAGGGTGGTGTGTCCTGGCTGTCAGGTTCTTGGTCTCCCCAAAGCCCTGCTTTTCTGGTACATAAAAAGGGTGCACACCGTATTGTTCCTAATCTGTAGCTCATAAACTTTGGCCTATTTTTATCTTTGTTTTTTCTTTGCCTTTTTTATCTTGACCACTTTATCTTGTAGTTTACCTGGCCAGAATTCTTGGGCTCCAGTGAAGTAAATGTGGAGGACTTTTGGACTACCATGGAGACAGAGGTGATTGAGCAGGTTGCCTTCCCCACAAGCATCCCCATCACCAAATTCGACGCCTCTGTTATCGCTCCCTTTTTCCCACCACTCATGAGAGGAACTGTGGTCGTCAACACTGAAAAAGACAAAAATCTGGATGTGCAGTCAGTACCTGGTAAGAGCACTTGGTTTCTCTTTGGTATTAAGAGGATGGCTCAGTCAGAAGTCTTGAACATTGGCCATGGCCAGAAAGAGCAGTGGCAGAGTGCCAGGCCCAACTCAGGGACTGTGTCTTCGGTACAAAGCTCTGGCTGTGCATAGTAGTAAAACCTTTAATTCTACCACTTGGAAGGCAGAGGCAGTTGGATCTCTGTGAGTTCAAGGCCAGCCAGCCAGGACTACATAATGAACCCTGTCTCCAAAAACGAAAGTTACAGTTTATGTTACGATCCAAAATGATATCCACACTCTGGTACATGTCACATCTATAATTAGAAACTTGCAAAGAGCAGTCATTTTCCTATGCTGAGTATAATACACCTTATTTTTTTTTTAATTTTTAAAAGCCTGGAAATGAAGTATTAATTTTATCAGTGCTCTGTGTGATACACTGGCTGCAAATACTGTTTCTTAACATTCTATACTCCCTCCCTTCAGCTGCTTTGTCTCTGAGCTCTGTTCTCTTTAGGCTAGGTCAGGAGTATAGTATATAAAGAGCATTTTTTAAATGATAGCCATTGCCTGGGCCTCAGTGGTTAAGAATACTTATTGCTCTTTCAGAGGAAACCCCCATGGTGGCTCATAATCATTGGTAACTCCAGTTCCAAGGGATCTTATGCCCTTTCTGACCTCTGTAAGCACCAGGCATGTACATGGTTCACATATGTACATGCATGTAATGTGGGATTCCCCTCTATATGCTGTGAATATCATTGGTTAATAAAGAAACTGCTTTGGGCGTATAGCAAAGCTATAGGGGAACAGCTAGGCAGGGAAAACTAAACTGAATGCTGGGAGAAAAAGGGCAGAGTCAGAGAGGCGCCATGTAGCCCCACTAGAGACAGACACTGGAACTTTAGCTGGTAAGCCACAGCCACGTGGTGATACGCAGATTAATAGAAATGGGTTAAATTAATATGTAAGAGTCAGCCAATAAGAAGCTAGAGCTAATGGGCCTAGCAGTGATTTAATTAATATGGTTTCTGTGTGATTATTTTGGTTCGGGGCAGCTGGAACAAGCAAGCATCCTCCTTCCAACATGCATGCACTCACAGGTAGAATAAATTTAAAGTAATAGCTCGTGTTCCTCTTGATGCATCTGAAGCATCTGTGCTCTTGGTTCTGAAAACAGAATTTGTGGGTTAAAAGGTGACTTGTTTCAGGGTTCTTGGCAATGACTTTTTCTGTTGTCAGATGTAGGTATTTCAGGGGCATGGTCCAGTTCTGAGAGCCTTCAGACAGTAGTGAAACTGTAGACCTGCCTACTACCCCACCTCTCCCAGCACCCTGGTTCTCATTCTCAAGCATGAGGAACCAGCCATGGTATCAGATGACTGTCAGCAGTACCTCCCATCAGCTTTGTTATGTGTTGCAGGTAATGGCAGTGCCTTGGTGAGATTGCTGCAGGAGGGCACCTGCAAGCTTGAGGAACTTAGCTCCTATGGTGGGGAGGAGCTACAGTACCTACTGAAGCAGTGTGGCATCCCATTTGGCCCGGAAGACTCCAGGGTGAGTGTCGGGAACAGCTGTGAAGACCAGCTTTGGGAGCAGGAAGGATAATCTTTTTTCTGTACAAGTGATAAAGCCCATATCATTGGGCCCTTGTGATGGACATTGGGTTCTAGAAGTGAAGAAACCAAAGAAATTGCAGGAGCCAGATGGTAACATGTATGTGATGCCTTGACTAGACTCAGGTAATTTTAAATTTGATTAACCTCATTTACAAAATCAAAACATCTGGAAATTTACAAGGCTCTTGTAAAGAACACTTCACACAGAGACTGGTTTTAGGTTCAAAAATGACTGTTGTTAACGTAGATTGTATACTGTGTGTGGATTTTAGCAGTACCTTACTTGCTTTCTGTGCTATTGAAAATATGCTTTTTTAAATTCAGATTCATATGGTTCCTCCTCTTTCAATGTTTCTCTGACAAGATACTGGGCTGGCAGCTTCCTGTGGCTTCCTGAAGTCTACCTGTACTTAGAGGAGGGGCTGCTGAGGCTCTAAGGCCTAGCAGCAGATCCCTTTGCTTTGGGTTTGGAGAGATGTTTGATACTGAGTACCTTAGCATTTGTGCCTGAGTTTTAGTCTTTTCCTTCTCTCCAGGATCAGCTCTGCTTCTCCTTATTGGCCCTCTACGAATCTGTACAGAATGGAGCCAGAGCTAGACCACCCCCCACTCACTTCACAGGGGGTAAAATCTACAAAGTGTGCCCCCACCAGGTAAGAAAGTAGCATGAATGAAGCATGGCTTGAGCTTGCTAATGTTGAACTGCTACAGAGAATCCAGTTGATCCCTTTGGGACTAGGACTTGAGTCCTTATGCACCCAGGGAATAATTGCCATTTTGTGGGCTGGAGAGGAAGGTTGGATCATTCAGTAATATATATTAAACACCTACTATGTGCTGACCCTGAGTTGCCCAGTTGTACAGTGATAAAAAAAAAACAGAGATATTGTTCATCTTTAGTTGACCTCCGATTGTCATGGAGAAAGAAAGTTACCACAGCTTGTGATGCTGCTCTGGAGGAACTGAAGAACTAAGGTAGAAAGTAGGGGTGCACCTACGATCTCTAGGCAGCCAGAGAAGGCCAGGCCCTGGGGATAAAGGAAGAGCCCAGAGGAGAGCCAGAGAAGTGGCTCCTGAGACATTATTCTGAACATGGTCAGAGGCCTTTAGGGTAGTGTTGAACAGGAAATAGGCGGTGAAATCACTCCAGATGCCCTAGAAGGAGATGGCTAGGGTAGATAGAAAAAGCTACGGGATAGGTCATGTATGGCAGAATTGGCCTAGGAAGATACCAGAAAGGAAAACCCAGGACTGAGTGGACATTGTCAACAGATTCAGTTCATAATGACATGAGCGTCGGGCTGAACTGGCCATAAAAGGAGGGTGAAGCAGCCAAGCACTGAACAAAGCTGGCTGCAGTGGCTTTGAAGCTTGCTCTCTGGCAGATGAACACTGCTGAGGGAGTGTGTCCAAATGTGCCCATCGTCATCTTCTGAGAAGCTATAGACAGTACAGGGATTCAAGTGCTTTGTTGGGACTATGTTAGGGAGCATTTCATGTTGACATGACTGAGAAGTGATTATGAAGGCAGAGTTCTCCAGGATGCTCAGATCTGTGCAGCACAGGAGTGACTGGGAAGTGTTGGTGGACATGCTTACTCGGCTCCAGAAAGGGCTGTTGTTTGGGCAGCCTGTTGAGGTCTAATGGGAACCTTGCTTAAAATACTAGTGACTCAGTCCAGTGGCCCTAAGCCTTCCTTGTGTTTGCATTGCCAGGATGGTTGGTAGGGTGATATGGATGGTGCAGGGTTTAGAGATGTTCTGAGGCACCTTTCAGCCTAACCTAAGTCCTAGCTGTTCTCAGGACAAGGATGAGCTGGTGACTTCCTTTAGGGATAGAACTAGGAGGTCAGCACGGTGATTCAGTGGCTAAAGGTGCTTGCCAAGCAAACCCACCAACCTGAGTTCACCTCCGAATCCAGTGTGGAAGGAGAGAACCAACTGAGCCGTCCTTGGACTCCCTATGTGTGCTTTCACATGCACAAGCCTGTGTTCACAATAGTAATCCTTTTTGAGAGGAGAAGGAGGAGGAGAGGGACCAAATGTCATAGTCCTTGGCTTCAGTCATGAGGCTAGTCTTCCTCAAAAGAAGTGAGTGAGGACCTACTGCAGCCCCTGCGTGCCAGCCCCTTACCTCTGAACTATACACTCGTCTCCCACAGGTGGTCTGCGGTTCCAAGTATCTTGTTCGAGGTGAAAGTGCTCGTGACCATGTGGATTTGCTTGCCTCTTCCCGCCACTGGCCACCTGTCTATGTGGTAGATATGGCTACACCCGTGGCCCTATGTGCTGACCTCTGCTACCCAGAGCTGACTAGTCAGATGTGGGGGAAGAACCAGGGCTGTTTCTCCAGCCCTACAGAGCCAGTTGTGGTGAGTCCCCTCCTAAGAGCGGGTATAAATCCCTGGGGATATAGGAAGATCACCCCCAGTTATCAGGAGGGCCTGCCTGGGAACTGTCTCTACCTTTCTTACTCTCCATCAGTACTTTATCCTGATGCACCAGTCAGCTTTACTAACTTACCACAGTATAGGCCATAGTGTGTCATTTGGTGTGCTTGGAGTAGTCTAAACACAGGCATCTTGTATGAAAAGAGCTTGCTTTCCGCAGAAGCCAGGAAGTTGCCACCTTGAGGAAGGTGTGGTCACTGTACATACTGATCACCCTGAAGCACGCTGTTTAATTCCACTATGAGTGTGCTGTGGGGGCACTCCTGTTGAGGTGTAGATACAGTGGTCTTAGAAAACACTCACTTTGCCTCCAGAACTATAAGCTAAATCTAATTTTTATTTTTTTAATGTTTTTAAGAGCGGTGGGGTCTGAGGTTCAGCACTCAGCACCGATCTTCTCTGACCCTCTCCTTTGATTAGAAAAGGAAACTAAGACCCAGGGAAGGGATCAGACTTGATCTGGTCATATAGCAGATCAGTTACAGAGTCCTTGCGTGTGTATCTTGGTGCATTATACCAGGAGGTAGTCCCTATGAGGGGCGCGTGCACTGCGGGGCTTGCCTTTGGCCTTGTTTAGAAGAGGCATTAGAGCTCATGCTAGGTGAGAAGAGAAGAGTCACGGGAAGTGAGTGCTTCTACACAAGTGCATTATGGGAGGTGAAAGCTTCTGGCTTGCTTTGGAACAGACATTGTCCTCATTCTCTGGGGTCCTTGGGCTACAAGAATTATAATTATAGAGACCCCAGAAGTTGTCTGAAGTATCCCTCAAAGCCACTCCCTCCCATTCCTCTGGTGCCTAAATTGTCCAGGAGCAATGACGACAGCTGAAGCAATGCAGCATCTGTGCTGGGGTGACCCTTTCCTATCCTCATTTCTAGAAGAAGAAATGGAGGCACAGGAGACAGTAGGCAAGGGCTCTGGGATGACTCCTCAGCTCCTGCTCTCTCCCATAAGGTTCTCCCTCAATCATTCCCTCTTACAAAGTGCTTCTCTTCTCTCCTCTAGAGTGTGTCCTGCCCTGAACTGGACCAGCATTATTCTGTGGAGGTGCCAGAGGCTGAAAACTCTGTCCAGCATCCAGTCACCAAGACTGCCACACGACGTATTGTCCATGCAAACACGAAGCCCGATCCCAGTGACCCTAGTGCTGGCCACCATTCCTTATCACTGTGCCCTGAGTTGGCACCCTATGCCTCCATCATGGACTGCAAACTCAACAGTGTCCGCCAGCGGCCCATTGCCTTTGATAATGCCACCCACTATTACCTCTACAACCGCCTCATGGACTTCCTCACCAGCCGAGAAATTGTCAACCGGCAGATCCATGATGTAGTGCAGAGCTGCCAGCCTGGCGAGGTGGTCATTCGTGATAACCTCTATCGCCTTGGGGTTGCTCAGATCAAGACAGAGGCACAGGAGGATGGGGAGGAAGAGGAGGGAGCCTCGGTGGCACAGTAAGCTAGGTTGTCATGTACTGGGCCTACACCATCTCTCTCAAGCCATAATATGGCCCTTGCCCAGGGCAGACCTATCAAGGGGACCTACAGTCCCCTGTAGGGAGGGCCTCTGACTGCTGGAACTGACCAAAGAGCTTCCATTTCATGAGCACAGTAGGGCCCTCAACCCCTGGGGCTCAGGAGAGGTGCTGGGAAACCTCTACTGGACCTGAGAGAGCATGTTAGGGCATGATACTTTTAAGGAGAATGGCTGGGAGCTGGTTGCCCAGGCCCACCGCCACCTGTGGTCCCTGCACCAGGTGGGGAGGCCATTGACCTAGGCTGTCCCAGGGGAAGAGCTCTGGCTCCAGTCATACGGGTTTCCTAGCCTGTTGCCTTTGACTAGGGGCCTTAATGGCTTCTTCATTCTTGGGGTCCCTTTGGGCTCTTCATCCTAAAGGAGGGGTGCATTCTCTTTTCCTCTAACTCTTCCTATTCCACTACTTGGGATGGCTGAGGAGGGAGGAACAGTCAGTTACAGCTCCCTCCAGGACTGTCCTCTGCCCTGGGTTTTGGGGAAGAGAATCCTTCCTCCTTTCTCTGGCCACTGCTACTGTACCCTACATCCTCCGGGCCCTTGGACCCTCACCGCAGAGGGGATGTGGCCCATAGTTGTGACATAGCTGGCAAGCAGTAGGAAAACTCCCTTCTGTGAAGGGGAAGCAGATAGGGCCATAAGCAAACAGCAACACGGGCTCAGGTGCCCGTGGTTTGCTCAGGGCCCAGGGATTGGCTGAGTGCTCTTTAATTTATTGAGAGGGTGGGATAGGTGGCTTTCCCTCTCGCTCTTCCCCCACCAAGAATAAAGTTTATTAAATTATCTGGTTTTGATGAAGCAAGAGCCAGTTCAATGCTCATTGTGTCCTTTTGCTCTGGAAGCGGGCGCTTGCTGCTCACTTCTCATGAGGGGTTGATGGGAGGAGATCCCAGGGAACTTGTAGACACTTGTGTGGTGCAAAGAACCAGACACTGGTGGCTGTGTTAATGCTATTAGTTTAATGTTGACTGTTAATGAGGACAAATCACTTGGAGAGAGCATGCAGTATTTGCTTGGTGTGGCCAGCCTTGCACCAAGGCCCCATGCCTCCTAGCTTAGAATAACAGGGTACTAGATAGAACACCCCTCACTTTTAGCTGCCACTTGGCTCATTCTAGCAGTACAAGATCCAGGATGAGGTGGGACTATGTAGAATAAAGGTCAAGAGTAGAGACCAGTCCTGTGAGCTTCTTAGGAAGGAGCCATCCTGCCTCAAGAAACCTGTAGTCTTTGAGCATGGCAGGGAGGCAGGCCCTCTGCTTACCTACAGCCTTGGGAGCCTTGTCTTTCTGAGGCATAAAGTCAGTCTTTCCATTAAAACACAAGAGAGTTGGGAACAGGATGAAGATAGTGAACTAGGGGTGCATGAATTGGCATAGTAAATACAGGCTAGCGCTGTGAAAACCCCATTGGCAGTGATGGCCCAGGCTCTGGGAATGGGAGCCTCTGACCTCCCCAAAACCCCTCAGGTTCTGAAGTTTCAGAGCTGGACCAAGCTGAGGACAAAGTTCATATGTTCTCCCCATGTCGCCCATCTGTGGAGGAGGTAGAGCTGGGAAGTTGGGAACAGCAGCGCTCCACTGTCCCATTTTAGCAGAACTGGTAATTGTTGGGCTGCAGCAGGGGCTGGGCGATATCCCCTGGCTCACAGCAGGCCAGGTGCTCACTGGAGCTCTCCTCTGGTTCGCTGCTGCTGCTGCTGCCACCACCTCTGTCACTGCCACTGCTGCTGCTGCTTGGCAGGTTAGCATAGTCCTGAGGGGGAAAGAAGCCAGAGACAGTCAGCTGAGAACTTTCAGAACCAGGCCAGGCAGGCAGCCATTCCATCCTCACCTGCTCTTTCCTGTCCTGTTGGGCCTGCTCCTGAAGGAGGAAACAGATCTGCTGGAAAGTGGGTCTCTTGGTAGGCTCCAGGTCCCAGCAGGACTGCATGATGCTGTATCTGGAGACAGAACAAAGTTTGCCCATGTCAGGGCATATCACTAGGGAGATCTATCTAGTGAAGGACCCCCAAAACTAGTCAGAAGTAAGGGGCTAGAGGTATGGTCCAGTGGTACAGCACCTATTAGCATGCTTGAGGCTCCTGGGTTCAGAGTTTAGTATAGAACCTTAATATACTACAGATGGAAGCCTGGAGCCTTCTAGACAAAGACCAGGGCCACAGGCTCATCTAACAAACCACCCAAACCCTAGAATCCATTTGCCTCCCTTAGGTGCCTTTGCATACATGTTCTTTGGCGCAAATACAGGCTGGGCCATTTGGTATCCATCCTTCACCAGTTTGTAGAACTTGCTGTTCACCAGGATGCCTGGGTAGGGATTCAGTCCTGCAAAGGCCAGGAGCATGTAAGAGACCACCCTTGCTTGCCCCTTCCCCACCCACATGCATCTCAGGCATCGTGTAAAGGCCCTATCCCAGCTGTAGTCCTAGAGCAGAAACTCAAATGCCCAGGACTTCCTAGGTGAGGTATTATGCAGTAAGCACGCTTAGGCTTGGGAACCCACAGCCTTCACCCCCTCATTACCAACCACAGAGGGCCCAGCATAGGCTTTGGAAGTAGATGGAACAAAGCCTGGATTGCAACTCAGTAAAGAGGTGATGCCACATGACTTAGTAGCACAGTTACAGACTCAGCACAAGGGCCGTGTGCCTACTCCCCCATAAATGGGAGCTAGACGGTGACTAGCGGCATGGCATCTTCAATGGCATTTGGCAGGTAACATTCTAGATAACAGCTACTACCAACCAAGCGGAGGCAAGTGAAAGAAGGACTCAGGAAATGTGCATTGTGGGTCTGGATTGCACACCGGTACTGCTGCGCTGGTTCAAGAGCCCTCGCCAGCCCTTGGCTCTTGCCAGCCCTTGCTGCCACAAGGCTCAAGACACCAGTTAAGTAGCCAAAGACAGGTCAGCTCTAGACTGTGCCGGAAGCAGGCTTAACAACTCACCAAGTGAGAAAATCTCCCAGAGGAGGATTCCGTAGGACCACACATCACTCTGAACTGTGTAGACGCAATCGAAGATGCTCTCTGGGGCCATCCACTTTACAGGCAGGCGGGCCTGACAAGACAGTACCATGTCACTTGGGGCCATGGCTCTCCACAGCCTGCCCGACCAGTCAGTCACACTATCTCTCAGCACTCACATTGCCCTTGACGACATAGTTGGAATCATTCATGATGTCCCTCGCCAGCCCAAAGTCCCCAATCTTGGCCACGTGTCCACTGGTCAACAGCACGTTTCGAGCTGCTACATCCCGGTGGATGCACTGAGGAAAACACAAGCCAGGAGGGGGAGCGTGAGGTCTTGGGTCCCTGATGAGGCAGTAGATGACAGGTTTTGGTAGTCTATTCTCTACTCTTGTGCAGGTCTGAGCTCTGAGAGAATTTAATGTGGCCAGTTTAACATTTAGAAAGCCCCACAGCCCTGTCTCCCGCACTCTTGTACTCTGAGCGGCAGTAACAACTGGGTGGCTGCTACCTCAGAAGCAACGGGGTCCCTATGCTGCGAGCACTGGCCCACATCATTCCAACAGCTGCCACCTCTGAACGTACAGTACAGTGCTTCTCCAAGCATTTGCATAACACAATAACCTATTCGTGAGAGTACCCATTTTTGTAGGCACAGATCTTGAGGCTTATGGAATCTGAACTGTCACAGCAAAGAACAGAACCAACAATCAAACCTTTTCCCCTCAAGTCTGTTCTGGGGGCAGTGGAATGAGCCCTTAAGTTCTGATGTCCTTACAGCTCGGCCAGCAAGACTAAGTGTTTCATGAGGAAAAACAGCTGTTACAGTTGTTAAGCTGTTAAGCCTGTTCGTGGTCATGTAGGGAAACCAAACAGGCATGCAAAGGCAGGGGCCAGGCCTCCAGGAGAAGCCTGCCTCAGCACGGTTCCCTCCCACCACCTCCTCTGTATACAGCCCACTTACTCTCTCACACTCCCATCCCTCCACTGCTTCTCCCTGGGCCCCCTCCCCTTCCGTTCTTCCTTCCCACAGTCAGAAGGAAGTTCAGCCTCCCCTCACCCAGACTCACGTTTTTAGAAGCCAGGAAAGCCATGCCCTGAGCCACTTGGCTGGAGAAGTGGAGAAGGTCCCAGAGCTCCAATGGCCGGCTGGCCTCTTTGTCCAGATCTAGGAAAAGGCATCCAGGCAACCCTGTCCCATTTTGTTCCTCCTCAGCCCCAGTCCCCAGCCCCTAGGCCCACCTACCCTTCTCTCCCCTCCTCCCGATACCTCCGCACCTTGTTCAAAGAAGGAATCATTTGAAGACGTAGAGACAGGCCTCATCTCCACATAGGTGTCCACGCCTTGACTGGAAAAGCCACTGTCCCTGGATCAGAAAGAGAATTGGGAAGTGATCAATGCCCAGCCCTGCAGAGCCTAGCCTAGGCATTGTCCTCCAGCTGCCCTGTGGACTCCCTGAGTCACTCAGCAGAGGGGAAGGAACCTAAAGGTCAGCCTGAGTGTCCCTCTCTGATAAGAACGGCCCCATGCCATATTCTACTTAAGCAATCATTGTGCTCTGCTTAACCATCCCCATTGCCAGAGACACCCCATTCTGTCATTGGGCAGCTCTGCCTGTTGAAGGGCTTTGCTGCTCCTAATACTGACACGCTCCTGGGAGTTCCTTCTCTCTCCTCAAAGGCGGGGAGAAGTTTCTCTGGCAGCCCTGCTGGAATGTGAGTACATTCCAGGCCCCTTCCCTGATCTCGCCCTACAGTATCTCACCAGCTGGTTTCTCATTAAAAATTACCCCAGGAGGGTGGCACTATGACTCAGCATAAAGGCACTTATGGGACCCATATGATAGAGACCCAGCTTATATATCGACATTACAAATAAATGTAAAAAGAAAAAAAATTTAAAAATCACACAGGAAGGGGCCTGGAGAGATGGCTCAGTGTGCTCAGTTGGAGAATCTGGGTTTGGTTCATGAACCACGGGGGCTCACAACTGTCTGTAGCCCCAGTTCCAGGGTATCTGACACCATCCTGGCCTCTGTGGGAACCAGAAACACATACGGTACACACACACACACACACACACACTCATACCTACTTAAAACCAATTGCTTGTAGGGGTTTTAACATTCCCCATGCCCCCCAGCAGCCACTCATAGCATTAAATTTGCCCAAGTCTAGAACAGAGCTTAAACTGGCTTAGGGGATCTGAACCCCAGGGAGACTTTTTTGTTGTTATTGTGTTGCTGTTGTTGTTGGGTTTTTTGTTGTTTTTTTTTTTTTTGTGAAGACTGTGTCTCTGTACTCTTGGGTGGACAGGAAACACCCAGGGACACCCAGGCTTTCCCTGTGGGTGGTGAGCCGCCTGTAGAAGCGCAGCCCTGTCCTGAAGAGCCACTGCTGATGCTAAGCAGCCAGCCGGATCTGTTTTGCCAGCAAGCTGTTGCCCATACTCTCAGGCTTCCCGAAAGAGGAACTCGGGTCTCCATTAGGATCCATCCATGGCACAATCAGCATCTCCTCGTTCTGGAAACCATACGTCTGTAATAGCATAGCTTGGGTTCCCTAGGTAGGTCCCATTTAGATGCCACTTGCTCCTGAAATGTCTCACTCCAGGGACGCTTTGATTGTCTGTACTTAAAGAAGGAAGCTAGGGAACCTCTTTCTCCTTTGGCTCCCCCAGGCTCAGCAGCAGCCAGGGCCTTCACTGTAAGCACAGTGTACACTGCCCTGGTTCTGAGCATGGCCTGATCCCAGTAGTGCTGCACTTACAGCCCCGCACACCATGACCCAAAACGGAGACTCCAACTTAAAACATGGGCAACAGGAAACTTGTTTCTTCCTCTCTCTGCTTCCCCATGTGGCTCTGTCCGTAGCCTCTGGTGGCTTCCGAGTATCACAGAAGAGCAGAAGAGCCCAAGAGATTCCACACTGTTGGCTTACCCGGGGAAACTGAGGCCTGAATGGACCAGGAACCTCACCACAGGCCAGGCTGTTTTGCTACCTGCATCCAACAGCTAATAAACTCTGTTCTCACTTCCCCATGGGGATGTGGAGACAGGCTGGCCACTCCTGAGGGGACTACAGGCCCTGCAGCCCCCACAGATATGCTGTGAGACAAACAGGAACACGCAATTGCCCCAAGTCCTCCACGTGAGGGCCTAGGAGAATCTTTCCACACTTGAAGGTTCATGTTGGTTCATGAACCAAGCCATCCCCTTCCACATTCCTGGAGCATGCTAAGTGTTCACAATGATAAGGCTAAGTTGTTGAATGATAGGAATGTGTTATAAGAAATCAGAGTTCCTGTAAAGCCTGGGGTAGGTATTCCTCATGACACAAACAGGCTGCATGGGACCCCTTCCCATCCTGGCCTCCTTTCTGTCCTGCCCTTTGCCAGGGGGCTACCTGCGCACGTATTTCTTCTCCAAGTGGATGTTCTTATAGCCGGAGTCCCCCTCAGGATCCTGACCAGGACTCAGGCTGGGTCCCAGCATGGCCTCGGCTTTCCTTCGCAGGAAGTTGAGTAGGTCGCCATAGCAACAGTATTCAGTGATGACCAGCACTGGCCCTAAGGTAGCCAGAAGAGAGAGTGAGAGAGATGCACTCCAAGGTTCCACTCCCCAAGTGAACAAGGACCTCTGAGTTCTAATCCTGCCTCTGGGAGCAAGCTTCTCGGTCTTTTAATAACCTTATTTGTGTAAAGCCACTAAAAATTTAACAAAACTCTCAAAAAAACCTAGCCTAGCCTAGCCTAGTGTGATGAAGCTTGCTTGTCATCCTGGCCCTTGGAATGCTAAAACAAGAAGATTGCGAGTTTAAGAGCAGCTTAGGCTACACAGCAAATTCCAAACAAGCCTGGATTAAAATGAGACCATCTCAAAATAGGAAAAAGGAAAGTTTTAACTCAAAAAGTCTTTTTTTTTTTTTTCAGAGAATGGCAGTGCAGTACAGGACAAAACTGCTATAATGAAGAGGAGAGAGATGAGTTGGAGTTTGGGGACATGTACATCTGGGGTAGGAGCTTTTTAAAAGGTAGATCTAAACTGGGTATGGTGCATGCCTTTAATCCTAGCACCCTGCAGGCAGAGGCAGGTGGATCTCTGTAAATTCGAGGCCAGCCTGGTCTATAAAGTGCATTCCAGGACAACTAGGACTACACAGGAAAACCCTGTCTCGAAACACAAAAAACAAAGGGGGTGGGGAGAAAGGTAGATTTGGGCTTCATGATAAATTCCCTGTAAGTGGGCTTAGTGGGGGCTGTACATAGATTTCTGCATCACCCACCCGTGAGCAGCTCCTGCTCTGTCTATAAATCCAGGCTAGGACTAACAGGGATTTGGAGGCAGGAGTCCTACAGGCACTTAGAGCTCAAGGGGACCTTGAAGCTAGATGTTCAGGCACCTTTGGATACCCACAACCATGAGTATACCCCTTCCTGCCCAGCTCTCACCTCCATGAGTGCAGGCTCCCAAGAGGTTGACTATATTCTCATGCTGTCCCAGGTGACTCATGATCTTCAGTTCTGACATTAGGGCCTCCTTCTCATCAGCATGAGCCGTGGCTGGAAGAAGAAGCACCCGGAGAACCAGAGGGATCAGAATCCAAAAGGAGGAGGAGAAATACAGACATACAAATGGGAGGGAGGGAGAAAGACAGAAGGAGAAGGGGAGGAAGGAGAGGAAGGATGTGCCTGTATTGAGCTAATCTGGAGGGGAGGAAGCCAAGCTGTGACAGGGCCATTCCCTGGGTAGCTTCTGTTCACCCTAACTTCCCTTGGGCTCAGTCAGAAGGCCCATTCCTCCTCAAAGGTTGACAAAGATCCTCAGAACCAGGAAACGCAAGGAACCTGGAGCTCAGTCCGGAAGTCAAGTCCCAACTTAACCCCCCCACACACAGGCGCCAACAGGTTGAGAGTGCAGATGGCACCTCTTGGGACAGCAGTGCCAGCCCACTCCCCATGCCCCATGCTGCACCTCCTCTGACTCACACTTCAGCATCTTCACAGCCACCTTCAGCACGGCATCTTCTTTGCCCAGACCAAAGGCTGTGGCCTCCACCACCTTCCCAAAGGCGCCAGCTCCGAGCGTCTTACCTATCACACACACGCACATACACACATGGGTTCCTTAGGCTCCTGAGGCCTACTGGGTCCCTGCAGCCCCCGTCAGCCCTGTGATGGAAGATCACAGAGTGCTGAGACTACTCTCACCAAACTGCAGGTTGTTCCGGGGGAACTCCCACTTCTCATTGTAGGGCAGCTGGGTGGGGTCGATGAAAGTGTAGCTGTTGCCTTCATAGCTCTCAATGATCTTCCAGCGCACCTGGTACTTAGGCTTCTGCAGAAAGAAAGGGAGGCATGGGGAGGCTGCTAGGCCGGCAGGCGGACCTTGCATCTCACCTCCTCAGAGCACGAGAAGACGATGTAACAGCTCTCAGCCTCTTGTGAGTTGAAAGGGAGCGAGGCATCTTGTGGGCATCATGGCAAAAGCTAGTCCATGCTGGATTCTGCCTTACTGTGTGACCTGCCCTTCTCCAAACCTCAGTTTCCTTAGCCGTTCATTCAAAGACTTGGATAAGATAATTTCTGGAGGCCTCGATGCCTCTGAATTTGATAATTCCTGGGCCAAAGTGGAGGGTGCACGTTGAGAACTATCCATTCGTTCACGAACCATCCTCTCATCCAAATAGTTTATGTTGGTGGTTTTGTTCTAGGTGCTAGGGACTGGACCAGGGTCTTATATATGTAGAAGTACATACTGTACAACTAAGTTATCCTCCTCAAGCCCTACATTTATTTTCAATTGTAGTCAAATATACAGAATGGAAAATGTACCACCCCAAACATTTTCAACTGCACACCTCAGTGGCATTAAGTGCATGCACGCTGATAGGAAACCAATTTCCAGAACTCTTTTGACCTTGTAAAACAAGTTCTGTACCCAGGGAATAGCCGTTTCCCACCACCTCCCCATTTAGAGCCCCTGGAAGACACGGCTCTACTTTGTCTCAAATCATTTTGTTGCCCTGGGTATTTCATACAGTATTTTTTGTGACTGAGAATCATGTCATCATCACATCTATGCTGAGGTCAGAATCGCTTTTTTCCAGGCTGAATAATACAGCCATGCAGTAAAAGAATACATTTTACTGAGCATTCACGTCTATCAAGCACGATTGATTCATTATTGAACAAGGCAGACCCTTGATCCCAAGAGGCTAGCATTTGTGTGGCTAAGAGAGGTGTCAACTTAAATATATAGATAGGCAACCTTCAAATAATGCCGTGAAAGATGCTCCCATTGGTGCAAATAGTGTCAAGTCTGTTATGGGGTGATCATCCACTTTCTGATTGGAATTCCTCAATTCAGGAAGGAATCCACATCTGGTACTGTCATCTTGATCAAAAGTTCCTGGCTAGGGAGGTTCTTAACCCTAGTGGGGAATATACAGTTGCTCTTTTGCTAAATGGATCTGATATGCCTGTCCATTAACCTTCTAAACAACTTTGTTTATCTCCGTAGCTCAGCGTTGTTCTTAGCTTTGGACAGAGGAGCTGCTGGTTGCAATAGTCAGCAGTAACTGCAGAGACTCATGACTAGTCAGAATGCTGAGAGTAACTGACTGTTGACTGCTCAGCCGCAAATGAGACATCTGTGTTCCTCTAAGGCACAGAGGACACCGTAGAAAAGAAAGGAAGAGCAAGGGTGGGGTGGAGTGTTATGAAGACTGTCTTCCAGGCATGACACGGCTAATGGATTCTTGAATTCACAGCAGCTCTGAGTACCTGCATAAGACATGGACAGTTTGGGCCTCTAACAACCTGTCACGGAGGACAGAGAGGCTCACAAGTGCCCACTCCCTGAAGAACTTTAGGCAATTACTGATTATGGGGGTGGAGAGACGTTTTCCTCAGTTGTATAGCCCATCTCTGTAAGTAACTTCTTACCTACACTTCTGTCAGAAATCCTAACAAAACATATTGGAACACACACACATGCAAACACACAAATATACACACATAGTCTCTCTCTCTCTCTCTCTCTCTCTCTCTCTCTTTCTCTCTCTCTCTCTCACATACACACACACACACACAAATTAAAGTGAAAGAATTTGGAGAAAGAAAGGGGACCAGCAAGTATGGGAGAGGGGAACAAAAGAGGATAATGAAGATGAAAATGATTAATAGCATCAAGATACATTATGCACATGCTTGAAAATGTCATATTGAAACCCACTATCACATATAAGTAATAGATGCTAACAAATCTTTTAAAACATTTGAAAAATAACATCATGAAGTCAGCAAAGCAGGGTGACATGACAGAGAGTGGTGTGAGATGAGCCAAGAGAGCCCATGAGGAGCCAGCCCGAGAATTGTCCAGGCACAGAGAGCACAGATGCTGAAGAGTTTGCATGGGGTAAGATCCTGACAAACTCAGGCAGGTGACCAATGCGGCTCAGGGGATGAGAGGGGAGCTTCTACGCAGGAAGGCCAGGAGGGCTGTAAGAAGTGGGCTATCTCCTAACTCTAGGGAGAAGGAAGAGGTGCTGAGGCAGAGCCCTCTGACAAAGGGGGTGTCCACATATTACACCTTATCCTGGCTCTAGTTCCCTCTCAGGTCCTCTGTGCCTCCCCCCATACATCTAAAATGGGGATCTAGATAGAAGCAGGTGATTGTTTCACCTTCTCCTGCCCCCAGGGCAGCTGTGTGAGGGTACCACATCATGAATTGACCTGAGAAGTGCTGAGTGGAAGCTGAGGTAGTGGGTCAACAAACCAACTTGATGTCCAGTCAGGCCTTGGGGACAGGGACTAGGCCTTAGGGACAGGGTCTAAGCCTTGGGTGCTTCAGTGAGAAGAACTAAAGTATGCGTGAGTGTTGGAGGAGGAAGAACTTCCAGATGGACATTTGAGAGAAAAGTTAGGCATAAAGAACACCCGGCTGGTCATGACGGCACACACTGTAATCCTAACACTTGGGAGATGGAAGCAGGGGGATGGGGTGTTCAAGGCCAACCTTAGCTACTGAAGGAGTTTGAGGCCATCCTGAAAGCTATAAAGACCCAGTCCTCAAACAAACAAACAACAATAACAAATAAAACCAAGCAAACAAACACGAAAGCCCACCGGTAACAACAACAAAACATCTGCATGTTATGGCTTGGGGAAAGTGGCTAATAGGAGATTTGGGGAGGAAACTCCCCTGGGCTGGGAGACCCCTCCTGCCCCTTGCATCCTGCATCTCTAGGAGTCTCTGTGGCTGCGACTATTTTTCCCCAAGCCACTTCTGCTTCCCTGTTTTTCTGCAGCTGGGCTGACTCAGCCCTCCCACCTCCACTAGGGCCATGCTGGAAGGGATGAAGGGAGAAGCGGGAAGGGTGGGGGAAGGGAGGTGTGGCTGGAAGCTCCCAGGGCTGAATCTATGATTTTAGTGCTGGACCCCCGCCAACCTCAGGATTTCTGCAATCCCCAGAGACGGGTGGGGGGGGGGGCAGACTTATAAAAGTGAGTGGCCTGCAAGGTTTCTTCCTATCAGGAGCAGTGCCTGGATGGCCAGCTGCAGGGGCTTCCTAAGCCTTTCCTGGAAGCTGGGCCTGGCTAAATTCTCACTGCGTATCAATCAATTTACCAATTGCTCATACTAGCCCTAAGTCTGGGTCCTCCCTTGATCTTCTGACACAGACTGAAGAGAGCATGGAAACATCAGCTTTTGGCCACTCCCCTGATCAGGCCTCTGGCTCTGTGGGACCAATATTGAGCCCGGGGAAGGTGGAGACCTGAACATTTCCCGCTGGAAGCTCCACAGACCCTCCTGTCTCAATTTAGGCCTGGGCCCAGAATCTCTCCAGTCCTCTTTCTGATTCTGCTCTCCCCTCCTCTGTGCCCGTCTTTCTCCCTTCCTTTGTCCCTTTCCCCAGGGCCAGCTGACTCCTGCTCTTTCCTCTTCCCCTGTTTCTTCCGGGACTGTTGTGGTTTCTTTTGGTGACAGAAGGCGATGACTCAGCCCTGAGCAGAAGCAACCCTTCCACAGGCAGGCCCCTTCTCACCCAGATCTGGGCAACAGACAGGTCGGGGATAGACAGGTGGTGCCAAGTCACCTGGGCCAAATCTGTGCAGAAGAGAACCGCCCCCTGCCCTGCCCCTCAGGGGTGCCTCAGCCAGGGGACACCAAAGGGCGTGTGGAAGAAGGCAGCCTAGCGTTGCGGGTTCTCCCGTCCTTAGGTTGCTTAAGAAGCAGTTAAATTTCCTGCATGGGACATGAGAAGGTACTTGGAGCAAATTACTCAAAGCATGGTGCCATAGAGAGAGCAAGCTCTAGACCCCCATCAGGTGACGCCAGACAGCCAAGGCAGAAAGACCTGAGGGAGCCTGTGGCTCATGGAATACCAGAGAAAGTTTTTTTTTAGCTCAAAATAAGGAAGAATTCTGTGTATCTCCGAGGACCAGGTAGCCGTGACAGTGACTAAGCCATGTCTGGGTGGTGAGCAGCACCCAGCAACCACTTTGGTGTGTGGTCAAGGAGATGCCAACTTTAGCCACGCTACCATCCCAACATGCATGAACTGGGTCTGCAGCCAACTTCCTCCTTGCATGGAAACACATGTTCCATCACCAAGTCCGGTCTTTCTTCAAGACCCCACCCCGGCTCTATACATACGGATTGGAGGATCTTGGTGATAACCTGCCACCATGAACCCCAATTTACAGGTAGAGAAAGGAGCTTGAACATACCCATTGCCCCACGGTCCCACCGGCAGAGCCAGGCAGAGCTAGGCACCTTAAAAGGCAATTTTATACCTTCTTTTATACCTTCTCCTCCCCGCCACCTCCACACCCGATGGCCAAGCATAGGATTATTGCACCGGGAACTTCTTGGTGCTAGCCCATGCTAACACACAGCAGACACCTAATGAAGAGCTCTGGTTGCTTGACAGCCTGTCAGAGCAAGTGAAGGTGAGCAGGGTCCTCCTCCTCTGCTCCCTCGGGGGCCCGGCCCAGCTCCGCGGCCCAGCTCACCTGCTTGTACTTGTACAGGAGCAGCAGCAGCAGCAGCAGCAGTAGAGACATGGCAGACATACAGGCCACCACCACCGGAGTGAACAGGTGCTCATCAGGGAGCAGCATTCTGGTTTCTTCTGGAAGAGGTGGGCAGAGGAATAAGCAAGCGGGGAGACTGTATTCAGTCCCATCCCTCTGCCAGTGCGTGAAAATTCTTGGTAGCAGGCTGGCTCGGTGGCCAGCTGCCGCTTGAATGCAAATCCTAGTGTTGGGGCTTTATCACTTGCACCTGTGGGCAGAGCGCCCTTGGTGGGGAAATCCTCCTCAGCTTTCCTTTGGCTTCCTCCATGTGCCCTGTGTGACTTTAGCAGCTTTCTGAGAGCCAGCTTAGGGCCCCCGGGTCTCCCCTTCCTGACCTCTAATCTTAGTTATGTTCATGTGGTCGGAAGGACATGGTTCATTTCCACGTCCAGCTAGGAGCTTGGGTCCCTTAGGTGATGTGTGACACCAAACTGGGACTTTCCTAAACATTTCAGGTGTGTTGTCCTTCCAAAATGAAGGAAGGAGGGACTCTGCTGCTAGTGGGTGAGGGGTCATGGGGACGATGCCTGGTACAGTGTCAGCATTCGTCACAGTGGGGCGTCGCTATTCAAAACTGCCCCCACCGGCCATGACACAGCATTCTCAGATAGCAGAGCCTGCCAACAGCTGCTCCAGGTTAGTGACTGGAGGACATAAGCGACATGATCCCTGAGCCAAGCAGAAGCCAAGGGCCTGCCCTGTTTAGTCTGGATTGGGAGCTTCACCCAGGCCCCGGTACAGTAGCAGTTTAGGGGCTCAGGGAGGCTGTGGGCTTCTGAGTGAGACTAGGCCCAGCTGCAGGCTCCACATCAGCACTGGGCAAACCCTTAGGCAGTGGCCCTGAGTGAGGACTCTGTCTCAGGATCCGGCAGGGGCAGACAACAAGGGGGAGCTGGAGAGGAAGGGAGGAAGCATCCCTCTAGCCGCGGACTTGGGATGAACTGTATTTCTTCACTCAACTCCTTTTTCCCCTCACATGAGTTCGAATGCAGGGAGGAGCCAAAGGCCCAGACTAGTAGACCAGCTTGCTGGTGTCTCTCGGTATCTCTCAGTCTCTCTCAGTCCTCTGTCTGGGTATCTCTGCCTCATTCTTTTTTCCCACTCCCTGATCCTGCCCTTTCCTCTTCAGTCCCCAGTGAGGGATGCTGGACCTCTCCATGTCGCTATGTCCAGAGTTCTGTAGCTCAGGACTAGCCTGGGTGACCCAGAGGTGGAACTCAGGATGGCTGGGATATCCTCCAAGTAGAAATCCCTGGGTCGGGGGTGAGAGGTCAAGTAGTCTTCATATGTTGGATGCCCATTCTGGCTGAGGAGGATGGATTACCTGGAGAGACAGCCCTGAAGGCCTGGGAGCTGTTCCCCACATCGTTGTGGGCCCTGCAAATATAACTTGTGTTGTGTTTCAAGGTCCCAATGGGCAGCTGGTTCTGAATGATCACTTTGTGGAAGGGCTCCTGACTCAGGACTTCAGAGGGAACATCACTCCAAACCTGCAAGGCCTGGGCCTCATCACACCTAGAAAGAATAGATTTTGACTCAGGGCTTTGGGGTCTCCCACATCAGCATGCCCTTCCCACTCATGGGTACCTCACCCAGATGCTCAGCCTAGGGAGGGGAGTCAAGCCCACTGACCTGTCAGTGTGGCCCCTGCACTGTATCCATGTCACATTAGGCTGAGGGTACCCAGAGACATCACAGAGCAGGACATTAGAGCCATTCACAACGATCCACGAAACACTGACCTCTGGGAGATCTGAGGAAGAGGGGAAGGATGAATAAAGGCAGGATTAGCCTTAGGGGTGAGGTCTCTGTCTCTTGACCACCTGCCCTGAGCCTGCTACCCTCACCCCTCCCAGTATACCCAACCCTGGGCAGCCTCCCTGTCACTCACATCGCAGGGTGAGTTCAAAGGTCACATTGTTCCAGCCTGCCTTGTTGTGGACCATTAAGGAGTATTGGCCAGCCTCCAGGGGCTTTACACGGTTCAGGTTGAGTATGGATGTGTACCTGCAAGACACCCAAGAGACACTACTGTTATAAACTGGTATCCTGTGAAGTAAAGCGGCTCATCCTTTGTGAAAGTTTCAGGGCACAGAGGTCTTGTCTGAGCCAGGTCTTCAGGAGTGTGCCATTGAGACAGGAGAAACCACCTACCCCTGGTCCTTGACTGTCCTCTCATCTTAGAGTATTCTTTGTTTCCCCAAAGGTTTATTAGAGATGATGTCCGCAAGGTCCTGGGAGATATATCACAAGTTTCTTCCTTCTTACCACTGAGCTAAGTGTTCACAAGCACCACAACCCCTACTGAAAATCCCTAATGTGCTACCCGGTCCCGGGGATGGTGACAGGGACAAGAGACAGGACTGGTTCTGAGCTGTGTAGCTACAGAAACCAGAGACCAAATTCCAATGCTATCATTTTTGGCTGTGTGACTTTAGATAGACATTCAACTGCTGTGGTCTTCTTGACTCAGGGTGATTCTGATGGGGTTTTTGTTTCGTTTTGGATTTTAATTCACCGGATTGGCTTGAGAGTTGAAGGGATGCACATTTAGAACGCTGAACACTCATAATAGGCACTTAATTTAATGGTTCTCTTTACTATAGAAAAGTCTAAAAACAATGCTAAAGCAAAAAATCACCTTTGGTTGATTCCAAGTAATTTTCTTAGTCTCTAATGGATGGTTTGTCCATTATGAGTGTACTTGCTGTTGTGATTTGAGACAGGATCTGATATAGCCCAGGCTGGCCTCTAACTTGCTGTGTTGCCTCTAGAGCTGGCTTTGAACCCTGATTCCTCTGCCTCTGTTGCCCAAGCACTGAGCTAATGGACATCTGCTAATGGACGTCAAGCTAACGAAGGCAGCATTGTTTAGGTAATGAACATGTTTTTAAACAGAGCTGGAGAGCTGACTCACTGGTTTAGAGCACTGTGCTCTTGCAGAGGACCCAGGGTTTGGTTCCCAGCCCTGACATGCTGACTTGCAACCATCTACAACTCCAGTTCTAAAGGATTTGGCACCCTCTTCTGACCTCTGCAGGCACAAGGCACACAAATGGTGTACATATATATATATATATATATATATATATATATATATATAAGCAAAATGTACACATTAAATAAAATGAATATTTAAAATACAGTTTTAAAGATATATTTTTATATTTTATGTGTATAAGTGTCTTGCCTGCTTATATGTGTGTTTACCACATGTGTGTCTGCTGCCCACAGAGGCAAGAAGAGGGCAACAGATCTGTTGGAATTTGAGTTACAGACAGTTAATGCTTATGGATGCTAGAAATGGAACCTGGGTCCTCTGCAAGAACAGGAAGTGTTCTTTAACCCCTGAGCCATCTCTCCAGCACTAATGATAGCAAAGTAACAATCCTTGCTTGGACAAAATCTACGATCACTGCTGGACTAAAATTTACTTCTTGGAAAGGTGTCTCAGGTTGGGGTTTGACTCTGTGGTAGAGTGCTCAGCTAGCAAACTTCAGGCCCTAGGCCAGGAGAGTAAGACCCTCACAGACACACTTCATTCAGAGACAGGCAGTACCTCTCTACATCGGTGAACACATGACCAACCCCAGCTTTAGGAGTAGAATGGTGCCAGCAGAGTGGCTATGGAGGGGACATGTGCCCCGACAATATCCCAGAGCCTAGGGAGAATACTCCGAGGAGGAGGTTTTCTGGATGGTTAATCTTTTAGCAAATGCATGATTGTGTCCCTCTGCCCCAACCCCATGTGAACATGGTAGGCACTTTGCATGGTTGTTATCTCAAATACATCTTGGGGTGGAAGTCACAGTCACTTCCTACATTTGCATTGGCCATAAAAAGGACAGGAGGTGAAGCTAAGAGGTCCTAAGGGACCTTGAGAACATGTACCCACAAACGGTAGAGCAGCTCCTGGGAAACAGTAGAAATTCACTGGGTGACCCAGAGACAGAGGGCAGGGGATAGGACAAATACTCTGACACAGAGGACTAATACTCTCACAGTCAGGGAAATGAGATGAAGAACAGGAAGGGGATCTACCCGCGGTGGGGGCAGCACAGATGGGACAGAACCCAAGCATTCTCATTTGTGGCTGAACCCCCGACACACGCACATACACTCACACACATTATCCGTGGACTGACAGGCAGTACCTGTAGGTGGTGGTCCTTTGGGTGATAAAGTCAAGCTTGTGCTGATCTTCAAAGAATGGCCCCAGGTAGGTCCAGTTATAACTCTGGAGGCCAGGATAGGCGTCTACATTGACTGTGAGGATGAGGCTCTCACCCACAGCCACCTCCTGCAAGAGGCTCTGCTCAGAGGTCAGGTTTAAGTAGGCGCTCTCTGGAAATCAACACAGAAGATCTGGGGTTAGTGGAGAGATGGCCTCCTCTTTCTGTCCACTGGACCCTCCACCCCTTGACCTGATCCAAGGATGTGAGCACACCTCTGCTCCAGGCTCAAAGTCTCCAGCCCCAGCCAGGGCTCACCTCTGTCACCTGTCTTTCCACTATTGATCCACTCAGCTGTCCAAACCCTTGCAGCAACCTCCACTATCGCTCGAGTCTGGAGTTATCACCTTGGACCACTTGAGCTTGGACCACTGGGATAGCCTCCTAACTTACTTCCTCCTCTTTCTCTCCCCATAGACAGTCCCCCACGGAGCACCAGAAAGCCCTGCTAATCTCCTACACCCAAGTCTGACCATGATGCTGCTTTGCTCAAACCTTCTGTTTCTCACCTCCTCCAAGAAAAAAAGGCCTAGGTCCCATACATGAGATCTCAGGGCCATTGGACCAACTAACTGCCCAATTTACCTCTCTGACCTCATGTGGTACCTCTCGTTCACACCACCCCAGCCCTACTGGCAAACTCATTCCTTAAATATGGTATACAGCTGCCCCATGAACCGGAGCTCTCTTGCCCAAAGTGTCTGAGCTTGCCCTCTGCCCTGCCAACTTCAAGCCTGAATACAGATCTGGCCAAAAGCTGAAATAGTATGCATTTCTTGCATTTACTGAGTGACCACTGAATGCCTGAACTGGGAAGCAGATTGGCCAGAACCCTAGCAGAGGGATGACATTGCGTGAGTCTGCCTCTCTTCCCTTTACCTGGCAGGGTTCTGAGGAGTTCCCTGTGTGTGTTCTGAGGCCAGTGATTCATGCTTCCCTCCTCTCCTCCCCTCTGACTCTCAACACATCAGCAGGCCACACTGCTAGACCACACTCAGAGCCCCTTCGCACACTCTAGAACTGCTTTGTTGTGGGGTTCTCCGTCTGTGAAATGCACTGCTTCCCTCTCAATTGCCAGGCAATGGGAGGGCATCTTACACCCATCCTTCTTCACCCCCATGGTTGGTGCCCTCACCACCTTCTGTAGCTTCCTACATCCACTCTTGTGGCTGCTCCCAGCTCCCCTCCACCCACCGCCAGGGTGAGTCTTCTACTGTGGTATTTGCTCGCACGCTTCAGCAGTGCAGATCTGATCAGGGCTTCTTCTAGGTTGTCTAAATACAGTCATTTACTATTGATCTCATTTTCTTTCAGGTAAAGGAATCGAGGCGCAAAGAGGTTGGTGGACGCACTATTTGGCAGAGCCAGGTTTAATGACACTCAGAACCTGTTCCTGACTCCCGGTTCCCTCTGGGTGAACTGAGTCATGTGGAGACCTCAGTTCCCCACTTTATAACCTTCATGACCCCTCAAAAGGGTGGGATGCAAATTCTCCTCTCACTCTGTTAAGGCTCCTTTGCTACCTGGCTCCTGCCTCATCTACCCTCCCCCAGAGTCATCACTCACACCTCACTCACATCTCTAGTATTCTCAGCTGCTTTTGGTACCTCAGAGATGCTTGGGCTCTTTTCCCTTGGGGCTTGCACATGCTGCTCCTTCTTCAAGATGTCCTGTTCCCTTCCTTTCTCATTAAGGCCCAACAACTCAACTCTCATGCCTCCTGTCCCAGCTTGTAAGCCCCAGTAAGAGGGAGTGTTGGTGTTTAGAGATACAATGTTTTCTTCACAATCCCGGCAGAGAAGCGCTATCTTGTGTGTCCACGTGACACAAATATCTCCTGCTCTTAGGAATGAGTGAGCCAGCATGATTCACCGTAGGGAGCTGCTGGGCTCCAGTTCTAACCCAGACCAGATCGTGTTACAGTGAAGCACCACCCACCTCTCCAAGGGCTTGGAGGAAGTAGGGGGGTCTAGGAAGTCTCCTAAGATGGGGATCCAGGACCAAGCCATCCTATCTCCCAATGGCCACAGGCCTCTCCCACCACCTGATGCTCACCCACCACCTGGAAGGTCATGGAGGTCGTGCGTGTGCCGAAACCATTGCCGCCCACACAGGAATATTTGCCAGCATCTTGGAAGTCCGCGGCGTTGAGGCTGAGGGTCCGGACTTTTTTATAATAGTCATTTTGGAAGTCGCTGTTTAGGGGGATTTCAAGCTGTAGATAGAAGAAATAGAGGAATCAAAATTGTTTAGGATCTGAATACAAATCCTCCACCTTAAAATGATGATTGGCCTGTACTCGGCAGGGGACTAAATGCTGAGTCTCAAACGCTTCCTCTATAAAATGGGGGTGAATACTGGTCCCCTACCCCTGGGTTAAAATGAGAGTAGATAGATTCACACAGCAAGGGCTCACGGCTGTACCTCACACATGATGTATGTGGGGTGAGGGATCTAGGAGGCAGCCTTTCCACTCCTTCCTGGGGATCCTCACTAAAGCTTTTCTGAAATAGCCAACATAGCTCACGCTTCTAAGGAGACAGGAATCCTCATTCTGTCTGAAGGGTGTGTCCTCTAAGCTGTAGCAAAGGCATGGGGTAATCCCTGAAAGGGACTGGATTGCCACCCTCATCCCCAAGACCTAGCAGCCTGAGTCAGCTGCTGCTGAAACGGGGTCTCAGGCCCCTCTTCTCTGTCCTCTGGGCCACAGCCATGTCTCCAGCCCAGAAAGCCAGTTTGAGGTGAGGATGCCTCTCAGTGCTGAGAAGACGGGCAGACTTCACCATGTCATCTTCTTCCCCTGGGGACTGACCTTGGTGTCTCCACGTTTGAGAAAAACATTAAATTCGGGGTCCATGTTAGTGGCAGAGCACACAATCTTGGCAGCCTCCCCGCGAATCCGCACCAGCTCTGTAGGCTCCAATAGCACATTTGGGGGCCCTGAGGGGACTGAGGGCAGAAATACAACCCGTGAACACCTAGACTTTCTGGCACCATGCCCGACACAATGGGATCAGTTACCCTGGTTAGTTCATCACAGTTGGTCTCATGGTCAGAGTCCCACTCAACACACCTCACCCCATTTACCCTGCAGAAAAATGAGTGATTGAAAGAAGAGAGAGAATTGTCTCTGTCCTCCCCACACCCATGGCTGCCAGCTCTCCTTCCCGACTCCATGCCCAGGCAGACTTTTTCCATCCTACATACCTTTTTCCACTTTAAGTCGGATGCCAATGGAGAGGGATTCCTTACCATCCACCATAGCTTTGCACTGATAGTCATAGCTGTCAATAAACTTCACCTTGTGGATGATGAACCCTTGCCATGGGGAGAAGGAGTAGGTTATTCTGCGTGGGACTGGCTTGCCCCCGGCTCGCACTAGTGAGACATGGGACTGCAGTGCGGGGTTGGTGATCAGGCAGGGCAGCACAGCTTCCTGGCCCTCAATCGCTGTCACCTTCTCTGCTAGCAAATTCCAGGGCCGGACTGGATCTGAGAAGAGGATTCAAGGTGACAAGTGAACATTAGTGACAGGGAGGCTCAGAAGCTTGAGCATTTGCCGAAAGTCATCCTGTAGAAGGACCAGTCAGAGAGTGTTCCAGGTTGGCTTCTGTACCCTTGGGCACTTGCTGCTGTGTGATCTCAGACAAAAAAAAAATTCAACCCCTGTGAACTCCTGGAAAATGGAGGTAATCATAGCATCTACCGCATAGGGCTATTGTGAGGCCTGCCCTAAATTGTAAACACTGGATAAAGTTTGTTCATGGCCAATGCTCAAACTCACAAACTCGGATCTGGCTTACTATGCATGATAATGCCAGGAGTTAACCCTCCTGCCCAACACAGGGAATTTGGTATCCTCACCTTTGACGTACAAGTGGATGGTGGTACTGCCCCCCAGGGGGTCGTCAAGCTCAGTACAACGATAGAGCCCGGTGTTTTTGAAGGTGGCATTTCTTGTGGTCAGGATGCTTCCGGGAGATTCAGGGTCCAGGGTCCAGTGGGGAGAGATGGGGCCATCCCATTCCACACTGCCATTGCCCACACATCGTAGTGTCACCGTTGCACCTGGCTCTACAACCAGCACTGGGCCACTGGGCTCGATGACAGGGACCCCATGACCTAAAGGAGGTGGCAGACAGAAGTGAGGCCTGGGGTGTAGCCTGCTATCCCCCAGTTGAGCTGGACCATGCTCTGGCAGCAAGAGTTCTGGTACTGTGGAGTCTGTATCACCTAACCCTTCATTCAGCTCCTAAATCTGTGGTCATCTACCCAGCGACTCTCCTCTGAGATTGGGTTGGGAGCCACCTCAGCCTCAGGTGTAGGCTTTCCCATAAAGCCATGGGGACCCAGCCTTCTGCATCATTTCCCACCCCAGGACAGGACCTCATCAATCCCGTATACAAAGCAAGCTGTGACTGCAGAGCCAAGCCCAGGGCCCCATTCAAGCACGTCAAGTTTCAAACAAGCAAATGGGAAAACAGATGGCCAAGTCCTGACTTCCTTCACTCGGGAAAGAAGAAAAGATGTGAGTTCTTAGCCCAGTAGAGAGATGCTCCAAGTGTCTCCTGTTGTGCCCTCTCCTACCACTGCACATCAGGTCCATGCCTTGTGGGGTGACCTGAGGCCATCCATCCTCCTCACTTTGTCCCCTCGCCTACAAATGCAGACAGTGATCACACCTTTCCGGCACGTCAGGTTGTCCAGATGCCGGGAAGTCTTGGCAGCATCACCTGTTGCCAAGTAAAGACTCTGTATGTCATGCCTATGAATGAAACTGCTGAGATACCCACTCGGCTCTCACTTCTCTGGACCTGCCGGGTTTCTTGGCAGCCAATCTCTTTTAAGGAAAATTTGCTTGAAGGAGAAAGGAGAACTTAAAACCCTTGTCAGGTCTTAAGGAAGGAGGCTAGCTGCCTCTGTAGTGTCAGCAATTTTCCCAGGCCTGAAATAGGGGTGAAGGAGGGAAGTGAGAACTGATTCACAGTCTCTGAGGGGCCGGCAGGCACCCTAGGCCTGTGTGGGCGGAAACACATTGCTGGCACCCGGCTGGCCCCGGTTTCCACCCAGCTTATGGCCCTTCTAGACTGGCGCTCTCACTTCTGCTTCCCTGCCTTCCCGGCCATTGCTCCTCTCCACACAATGAGGGAGTCTTGGAGTCGGGGGGGGGGGACAGTGTGCTGGGTCTCAGAACACCCCGTACAGAGAGTGTCTGTGTCACTGTCCTGTTTGCTGGCCACCGCAAGTCAACCCCTCCAACTCCAGCTGTTGATATAGACACAGTGACATGGCAGCCCCAAGGGCATCAGGCCCTCAGGGTATTCCTAAAACCACTCCTCAGAGAGTACCCCCCCACACACCCAAACATGAGCCCCAAAATGGAAAGTCTCTTCATGCAAATGATTTTAGCCTGGTTTAACATCTGCTCTGATCTCAAACTCACGGGAAACGTGCAGCCTATATCTGCCCGAGCTTCCGATCAGCCAGATGTAGAACAGAGGAGAGAACACTGCCACTGCTGATGTGGATTTGTGGCTTTCCTGTGCAGTGTGACTGGCAGGAAGAGGGACAAGCTATTTCAGCCTGGCCTGGGCTCACACTGACTAGGGCTAGGGACCCTGACTGTCCTTTCCAGATGGGGAAGTTGTTGACCCTCGGGGCTTCGGACGCTCTTCTGTCTGATAGGACCAATCCCAGTGCTCACCTGGAGGATAGCAGAGCCCAAGAGGCCTCCTTGAAGCTGCCAGGTGGTAACTAAAGAGTTTAACTCTTAAGGTCACAGGATTCGACCTTGGGTTCTAGTCCCTGCTCCTGCCTTATTCCCTTTCCCTCCCCCGAGCTACTCTGCTCCCCGTATCTTGGTCTCCTGTCTTGACCTCCAGATGTACTCTGTAGGCTTCTGCCTTACTTCTTCCTAGCCCGTTGTCCTGGATATTTACGCAGAACAGGGTTGACACACTCCACATCCACCGCACGGCTTTCTCACTTCCTGCTGGCATGGTTGTCAGGAAGGGTAGCCCACTCATCATCTCTCCTTCCCCTTGGATGAGCGCTTGATGGCCACTGACCCTGTGCCTGTCCATTCTTCATATCACACATCTCCATTCAAATCTTGCCCTGATCCAAACCTCCTCCTTTTTGTACCTACATACCAGACTCTCATCAGCAGCTCCAGCAGGCACCTCCACAACCTCCTGCACTCATGACCACCAGCCAAAGAGGAGAGGCTGGTCTCTTTCTCCTTCTAAGTGCTTCAACACTATTCCTACCCCTTTAGAAGCCCCCATGGTCTCAATCACCAGTAACCCGTTACGCTAAAAACTTAGATTTCCCACTGATGTTTCTCACCTTCTCTTCCTTCTGGAGCTGGACATTGAACTGGGATGGACACACACACACACACGCACACACGCACACACAGTGCCCCATAAGCAGTCATCAAGATAAAGCCTGAAGGAGCAGTGACTCAAATCCACAGGACTTTCTGGGGTGAGAAGGTCTTATTCTCAAGAACATGTGTTTCCTAATGTTTACCACTCACGTTCTAGTAAGAAAGTGCCAGGACACAAGACAGTGAGACTGGCTGAGCCAGCAAAGACTCTTCAGTGGACTGTTGTTATCACCAGAGGCTGCTAGCACCAATTCCTTAAGGACGGGAGTGAGCCTGTCCTTCCCCACCAAGTTCCATCCTCCCTCTAAATAAGCAGGTGGCATGAAATAAAACATTTGTGCCAGGCCAGGTAGAGCCTAGACGTGCTTGCTGGGCCACTCTGGGCCGTGAACGCCAGTCTTCACCCTTAGCCTGACACCCTCCAAGATAGTAGTTTCGAAGCAGCTTCTGCTGCCCAAGAAGTTGAGGAGGGAGGTGTCTAGGAAGACAATGGCAAGGGAGACCCTCTCTGGCTTCCCTGGTCCCCCTCTAGCATTCTTGCTTGTTTATTCACATAATGAGTTCATGTGTGTTCTCTTCCAACCTCGTCCGAACTCCCCACCCTCAAACCATGGGCCAGAAAGGCCAACCTCTTATCTTCCATCCTGACCCCTTTACCCAAGCCTTCCAAGAAAGGGCTTTTCTGAACCTGGTCCTGCCTAACCATGGCTACCTGGGCTGTCCAGCTGGTGGGACCACTCAAGGAAGAACTACAGAAGTCACTGAGCAGTCGGGGACTCCTAAGATTTTTCTCAGATATGCAAATCTCAGTCCTGCCCAAGACCTCTCAGAATCTGCCTTGAAGGAGATTCCCAGGTAATTTCCTGCAGGCACAGGAAACATCGGAAAACATTGCCCTGAGTTTCACCCATGCCCATTTCCCCACCTGCCAATGAGGAGTGTGGATAGTGGCCCCCAAAGCAGCAGGGACACACTGAGGATGCACTGTGAGCCAAAGGCTCAGCTCGGCTCCCTCACAGCGCTGGCCAGACTGGTTCCACTCCACTCTCACCGTCTTTCCTCTCCAGATAAAAACAAATCCAGTGCTAGAGAAGACGGAAGCAGAGAGTGGGGGCTTCTAGTGTGGGGCAGGGACGCTCAGGGTCCTTTCGCGGGCCCTCTCTGTAACACCCTCACGAACACCCCCTTTTCTGCTCTTACCATGCCAAACTGTGGCCAGCAGCAGGACCAATGGAGCCCCCAACTCCATAGTCTCCCTGGGGCAGCGTGGGCTGATGCGGGTTGGAGGGTCGGCTGAGCTCAGGGCTCCTAGCTGCTAGTTCTGTGAGGATGAGGACAGCTGAACACACTCTTGTCTGCGGCACTGGTTGTCGGTCTTGTTTTCCTTTTCTTCCTCCTCGTTGGCCTGATCCTCTTCCCCTTTTTTTCTTTCCTTTTTTTATGAAGCTAGGCTGAAAGGGAACTACAGAGTTTGGAAATATCGGGTCTTTAGAAAAAAACAAAGCATCACCCCTGACGGAGAGGCGGAATGAGGCAGAATCTGGAGCAGAGCTGAACTGATCCTGCAGGGAAATGTTTAAGTTTGAGGGACTTAAGAATCCACCTCTAAGAAAACTCGGGAGAAGAATCATGCTCCAGAGCAAGGGTCAATGAGCCAGTAGCACAGACAGGATTCTCCCAGAAGCCCAGTGAGTCTGCCTGAGACACGCTAGGTTGATTGGTCCTAAATTCTTCTGGCCTTTCTCATTTGCCTTCCGGGTTGAAGGCATCAAGATAAGGGCAACCGAGGAACTGGGTTTCTACGGTATCCAGTCTATACAGAAGTGACTGGAAGTTTCCATCACTTATCCTAAACCAAAGTCAACCTGGGTTCTAGAAACAGCAAGCCCTGCAGACAGATGACCCCATGATGAGGGTAGTGGTCACCCTATGAGAAGAAACGAGGCTGCTCCTAAGTAGGAACCAAATTGTCCACTGAAGCTTTTAAGCCCAGAAAGACCCCTCAGGGGGCCGATTGATAGAATGCAAACAGAGATGCCATCAATTCAACAGCACTGTGCCATTAGCAGGACCTCTTGCCCCCACACCAGGTCTTCTTGTATTTAAACCTGGACCCTTTCCCAGAAGACAGGCCCACAGTTGCTTAAATTCCTTCACTACCTTTAGCCGTCGCCTTTTCTATTCAATTTCTAGGTCAAGTGGTCAGACCCTGATTTGTTGAAATTTGTCCTGATTACCTAGGACTCTGGTAATGTTATCATGAACTCGTGTTTGTTGACGCTCAATCCCTAAAATCTTTGTGAGCATCAAGACTGTACCTTTTATGAACCGTTGAGTTGGCTAGCAGCTGACAGCCCTCAGGCAATTTCAGGATAGAGTCTGGTTACCTGAAAGACTAAGGGAAACTAGAAGTTTCTGGTTAAAATAGAGGTCCCCAGAGGAGGGCATGGCCCCTTACCCCAGTTCTCCATCTGGGGGATAGGGTCTCTAGTTCTTTGTCATATCCTGTATAACAAATCAGTAAACGTGTTTCCCAGACTTCTCTGTGAGCTGCTCTAGTGAATTAAAGAAATCCATGGAGGAGGTTGTGGTGCCTCTAATCAAGGAGTCGGGTAAAGTGGGGACTGAGGCCCTAAGTCTAGATCTGAGCTCTCTCCAAGCAGATGGTGTCAGCACCAAGTAGACTTAAAAGACAAGCCGGTGTCTGCCGAGAATGGGTAGTTTGTTTGACATGTAATGTAATCCGCTCCCACCACACACATTTGGTCGCAGAGTCTTCTGTGCTGATAGAGAACACAGGAGAGCCAGGATCTGCGGGTTTCTAAATCCCCAGTGATAAAGACTGCTACCACTCTTATTCTGCAGCTAGAGAACCCGAGCTCAGAGAGGTCAAATACCTTTAAGCTTGTTCATGGACTCACAGCCTCCAAGGCAATAAGGGTGTAGAACTTTCTGTGATTTTTTTTATAAGACATCTAAAACCGTTCTTCTAAACTCCTATTTTAAAAGAGCATTCTCTTGTCCTTCTTCTTTTTGTCTGTGTGATATATATATGTCTGTGTTCATGTTGTACATATGGGTATATGTATGTGTGCCAGTACATGGGTGTGGGTACCGTGTGAGTGGAGGTCAGAGGTCAGTTCTGGGTATCTGCCTCAGTGCCTCTTCACCTTGTTGGCTAGACTGACTGACCAGAAAGCCCCAGGGATCCTCCTGTCTTTGCTTCTCCAATGCTGAAATTATAGGAATGTGTCACCCGGCCTGGCATATACAGTGGTGCAGGGGATCTGAAGTCAGATCCTCTTTACTGACTGAGTCACCTCCCCCTCACTTTTTTCTAAAAAAATATTTATTTATTTATTTATTATGTATACAATATTCTGTCTGTGTGTATGCCTGCAGGCCAGAAGAGGGCACCAGACCCCATTACAGATAGTTGTGAGCCACCATGTGGTTGCTGGGAATTGAACTCAGTACCTTTGGAAGAACAGGCAATGCTCTTAACCTCTGAGCCATCTCTCCAGCCCCAACATCCTCACTTTTTAAAGGCAATCCATTTTGTGTGTTTTAGTTTATTCTTTTATGATTTTCTGTCTTATCTCTAAGTAATATGGTTATAAACTTATATCTTGAAACTGAAAATAATCTCAGTGTAACACTGACCCAAGAAAATGGTCATTGTTCCTTTATATGCTCATGTGCATTCATGTAGCTATATGCTTTTCTCAGGAAAGTGCTAGCCAAAAAAATGGCAAGAAAATAAAACTACAAGCTAAGTGTGGAGATTCATGCCTATGATGCAAGAACTCAGCAGGGAGAAGCAGGAGGATCATCACAATTCCAAGGCCAGCCTGGGCTATAGAGTGAGACCCTATCTCAAAAAATGAAAAAGAAAAAAAGCCCAAGAGGGAGAGGGGTGTGTGGGGGGAAGCAAATGTATATATGCACTGTATATGCAGAAAATATTAGCAAATCAAATCCAATAACAAATGCTATTGGAGCTATGCCAGCTACACACTGCACAAGACATAGTATGGGAATACCAAACTCACTCAGAATGTGAGAACTCATTGTAGCACATTGATGGAGTGAACACACAACCCCACATGAGCATCTCCAGGGCTGCAGAGAAAGAATCCTTGACAAAATCCAACGTGCATTCGAGATTTTAAAAATTTCAACAAAGATGGAGCAAAAGGGAACAGCCTCAGTGTGAACTGGGGCTTGCATGTAAAGGTACGGTTCATTCCATGGCCGGACAAGAAGCCCTTCCTCCTAAATCATGGCTGCCTTCTCCTCCTACTTCTATTCAACACTGTAGGAATATCTTAGCAAGAGTACCCAGGAAGGAAAAGAGACAGAAGAACTCTAAATGAAAAAGAAGAAAGCAAAATCATCTCTATTTATAGATAACATAAAAAATATATATACATATATATTCTAAAGGAGTCATAAAAGTAAACTATTAGATATAATAATGAATTCAACAAAGCATTCAGAACTAAGGTGTATGTATACTAGCAATGATCAAAAAGGAAACTAAGACAATTTCAATTTTTAATACTTATTTTATTTTCAGTTATGCACATGTGTGTAGACCTGTGTACATGAGTTCTGGTGCCCACAGAGGCCAGAGGCATTGGCTCTCCTGGAGCTGGAGTTACAGGTGGTTGTGAGTAACCTGACATGGGTGCCAGGAACTAAACCCAGGTCTTTTGCAAAGCTCTCTTAACCATCTATATCTCCAGCACACAGTTTTATCTAGTTTATTATAGTATCAAAAATTAACTTCAAATGGGTCTGGTAAGATTGCTCATTGGATAAAGGTGCTTTGTTTCTAAGCATGATGACCTGTGTTTGATGCCCAATCCCTACACGATGGACGAAGAGAATTGACTCTTGTAAGTTGTCCTTTAACTTCCACACATGATGCATCCCCCCCCACACGTGCACGCTTAAATTAATAACTGTAACAAATTTTTTTCAATTAGGAATAAATGTAACCAAGGAAGTGCAGGAATTACAAACTGAATCATAAAGCTGCCCTGAAGTTCAGAAGACCTTAATGGAAAGATTTCTCTGTAAGACAATCATATTGTCAAGATGGCAAATTATGTATCAGTGAAATTCCTACCCAAAGTCTAATAGTCATTTTTCTGCTCAAATAGAAAGGCTGACTGAAATTCACATAGAATTTTAAGGGATATAAAGTAATTAAACCATTTTGAAAAGAACTAAGTTGGAGGAGTCACACTCTCAATTTCAAAACTTGTTACAAATATATTGGAACCAAAGCTGTATGGTACTGGTCTAAGAGTAGATGCAGATAAGTAGAAAAAAAAAAAAAACAGGAATTGAGAAGTAAACCCTCACTAGAATGGCAAGACCATTCACTGGGGGAAAGAGTATTTCTTTCAGCAAATCTATGGAGCAAACTGGGTATCTGTGGCTCCAAGAACAAATGTGGACTCTTGTCACCATATGCAAAAATTAGCCAAAGATGAAACAAATCAAAGGCAAATGATAAAACTCTTAGAATAAAGTTGGGGGGGGGGCTGGAGAGATGGCTCAGGGGTTAAGAGCACTGGCTGCTCTTCTAGAGGTCTGAAATTCAATTCCCAGCACCCACATGGTGACTCACAGCCATCTGTAAGAGAATCTGATGACCTCTTCTGGCGTGCAGGTGTACATGCAGAACACTCATACTTAAAATAAAATAAGAGTTCAGGGTAATGTTCATCACCAAACTAAGAAATAGCCCTATCTTAGCCCTGCCACTCAAAACATAGGCAATCTAAGAAAAATTAGATAAACTGGACTTTGTCATTTTGGGACACTAAAGGACAATATCAAGGGAATGAAAAGGTGACGTGGGGAACAGAAGACAACACTTACCAGTCACTTGCTGAACAAGGTTGTTCGCAGAATGAACAGATACACACATGCACGTATATGAATAAAAGCTGTAAACTACAACTCAGTAACAAAAGGACAAACAATTCAAATTTTAAATGGGCAAAAACATTAAGTAGACATTTCTCCAGAGACTATATACAAACGGCCAACACTTCACATGGAAAGATACTCAGCCGCATAAGTCACTAAGGAAGTATAGGCCAAAACCACAATGGGATGATGTGTCACACTTACTACTTGGTCATCATTAAAAAAAACTATTTGGAAAGCTGTGTTGTCCAGTGGGCACATGTCTTTAATCCTAGCACTAGGGAGGCAGAGGCAGACAGGTCTCTGTGAGCTCCAAGCCAGCCAGGGCTACATGGTAAGACCTTGTCTCAAAAAGCAAAATAAACCCAGAAAGTAACAAGTATTGTTGCAGATACAGACAAACCAGAACTCCCACACGTTGCTAGTGGAAACGTAATATGGTGTGGCTTCTACGGAAATTAGTTTGCTAGTTCCTCAAAAAGTTAGCAACAGAAGACAGGCATGGTGGTACATGCCTTTAATCCTAGTCGTTGGGAGGCTGGAGCAGGTGAGTTCAAGGCCAGCCTGGTCCTCAAAGTGAGTTCCAGGCCAGTCAGAGCTACACAGAGAAACCCTGTCTCAAACAACAACAACAACAACAAAAAAAAAAAAAAAAAGTAGCAACAGACTTACCATATGACCAAGTATTATGGTTGGTTTTAATGTCAGCTTGCCACATTTAAGAATCACCTAAGTAGAGAGGCTTACCAGAAGAACTGTCCCAATTGCCTTAATTGATGTGCCCTGTGTTGGGGAATACTATTTTGAGGTGTGTGACTTTTGTTTATGCTGCATTTGTTTAACTCTCTGAAGTTGTGTTACTGTGCCTATCTAAAACACCTGATGGTCCTAATAAAGAGCTGAATGGCCAACAGCAAGGCAGGAACAAGATAGGCGGGGCTGGCAGGCAGAGAGGATAAAAAGCAGAACCGAGGAAGAAGAGGAGCAAGAGAACAAGGAGAGGAGGACATCAGGGGCCAACCACCCAGCTACACAGCCAGTCACAGAGGAAAAAGTAAAGAGAGATGTACAGACATAGAGAAAGATAAAAGTCCAGAGGCAAAAGGTAGGATAATTTAGGCTAAGAAAAACTGGTAAGAAACAAGCCAGGCTAAGGCTGGGCATTCATAACTGAAAATAAGCCTCTGTGTGTGATTTATTTGAGAGCTGGGGCCCCCGAAGAGTCAAAAGAGCTTAACATCATACAATAGCCCTGATTGTGGTGGCACCTGCTGGTAGCAGTTCAGGGAAAAGAGCGTGACAGAAGGAAGGTTCCTCGCCCTTTGCTCCCGTGTACTTCTCGCTGGCTGCCAAGTTGTTGATTCTGTTGTTGTGGCTGCCCAAGTTCTAAGGTGTTATCAAAACCAGTGTGTCCAGGTTTTCATTGTGGACTAATGACCAGCAGCTCTCTCTAGGAACCTTCTAGGCATCCATAAGAAACCAACCGTGTGGGCTAGAGAGATGGCTCAAAGGTTAAGAGCATTGCCTGCTCCTCCAAAGGTCCTGAGTTCAATTCCTGGCAACCACATGGTGGCTCACAACCACCTGTAATGGGGTCTGGTGCCCTCTTCTGGCCTGCAGGCATACACACAGACAGACTATTGTATACATAATATAATAAATAAATATTTAAAAAAAAAGAAACCAACCTTGTGAACTGAGCAACTACCAAGTCATCCACCTCCGCAGTGAGAGACAGTTTACTCTGGGACTATTTTGATTGCTGAGGCTCCTAGCCTCAGGGACTGAGCAACTAGTTTTCAGGTGTGGTTCGGTTGTTGTTACTGTTTTACTATTTATTTAATAAACCATATATATTCATATATACTAATAAGTCACATATATATGACTATATGTATTCATCCCATTGGTTCTGTTCCTCTAGAGAACCTTCACTAATACACTCAGCAATTGTATTCTTAGGTGTAATCAACAGAACTGAAAACAGGGACTCAAACCAATGCTACACATGGATGTTCGACTCAGCACTACATCCAATAGCCAAAAGGTGAAATCAGCTAACAGAATCAACATAACAGAATGTGGCCCCACCATGCATGGAATATTGCTCAGCTACAAAAGGAATGAAGTACCAACAATTGTTCAAGATGAAGGACTCCCAGGCTGGCAAGATGACTCACCTGGTAAAGGTACTTGCCACAAAGCCTGGCAATGTGAGTTGGGTCCCCAGGACCCACATGATAGAAGGAGAGGGCAGACTCCTGGGAGCTGTCCTTTGATCCCTCTGCATCCTCTCTCAATAAATAACTTAAAAAGTGATGATTAAATATTGAAAATACAGAGCTGAGTTAAAGAAGCCAGGTCCAAAATGCAGCATATGGCATAACCATTCATCTGAAGCGCTCAGAATAAGTAAGTCCGTAAAGACAGGCAGCCAACTGATGGTTGCCAGGGGCCAAAGGGAGAAATGGGAAGGGACTGCTTTATGGGCAGTGGCCACCGAGTTGGTATGAGGGACGAAAAGACCTTGGAACCATGTGGAAATACTGGACCTAAAGTGACCACTTAGGAACAAAACAAATAAAAAGATCTTAGACAAAGGCTGCCTGTGGTTATTGCCAACCTCACAAGCGCATGGTGGTGGTTGTGGTGGGGAGCCCCTCAAGTAAAAGAATGGGATACAAACCAGAAACTTGGTTATTTACCTAAAAGAATAGATGAAAAAATTGCCAAGAATATAATAAGAGTAGCTAAAAACGCAACTGCCGTTTAATTGCTGAAAGGACAATTATCTTAAGCAAACTTTGGAGCATTTTAGGTCTTCTGGCCATATAAACCTTCTGACAGCTACTTTGCCACGGTGGCCACTTGGCCCATGCATGGCACAGATGATGTGTAATCCATTGAGAGTAACTGACAACTGTTTTCAAAAACAAAAAAACGGGAAGCAGTCTCCATTTGGTCCAAAGGCCACTGCGTGCTGACGTCTGTTTGAGCAAAACCAGCAATCACGGTGCTGGACTTTTCTGCACAGGCACAAGGGAAATGAATAACAACAGTGTCCCAAAGGGAGGAGGGGGCACACTGCTGAGTGGTCTTCGGGGCTGGGTTTAATTCAACGTAATATTATTTAGGTAGATGTTTCGGAACTAAAGTCATACACTTGTCTTAAACCTAAGACAACCACTGAAAATTGTCAATGTTGTAGGCCAATAGTGAGGCAAAACTAAAACACAGTTAATACAAACAGCGACAGGCAGAGAGAGAAAACAGAGGACCAGAGGGACAGAAAGATCTGAAAAGGTGGCAGATTTAAATCCATTGTATTAATTATCCCTGCAAGTATAAGTAGTCTAAATACATCCATCGAAAGGCACAGATACTATTTGGGCAAGAAAATAAAAATCAAACTATTTTTTGGTCTACAAGAAATTCATTTTAGAGATTTTTCCCCCCGGGGTGTTGCCCATGCTCCTGTAAACAACCCTAATCACACTCGCTAGTTCAAACCGAAGACAATAGTTCCTGTCCATTCATCCACTCCTGATCTCTAAAATCTCTCATAAGATAGACGTGGTGGCTCACACCTATAATCCCAGCATTTGAGAGCTGAGGCAGGAGGATTAATAATTCAAGGCCAGCCACACATTGCTCCTCTCTCTCTCTCTCTCTCTCTCTCTCACACACACACACACACACACACACACACACTATCTGAAAAAGAAAATCAAACCAAATGGTGACAGAATGAATAATTTCCTCCTAAAATAAGAAACGAGGCCAGATGTCTATTCTCCTTTTAAATACTATACTAGGGACCTCAGACACTGCAGTGAGGCCAAAAATAAATAAATAAAAGGCACACACATTTGAAAAGAAGAAATGAAATATCTCTAAAAGAAAATAAAATGGCCCTACAAAAAATTTTTAAACCTACTAAAACTAATAAGAAAGGTTAATAAAATTAAGGGCACAAAAACAAAACCAATGCACAAAAATCAATTGCATTAAAATACCCTGGTACAGCAAGAACTAGGCCAACAGGGGTTGTATAGAGAAAAATAAAAGGAGAAAGAGAAAGTGGTGGCAGACAGTGACAGTGCACACCTTTAATCCCAGCACTCGGGAGGCAGAGGCAGGAGGATCTCTGTGAGTTCGAAGCCAGCATGGTCTACAGAGCTAGTTCCAGGTCAGCCAAGGCTACACAAAGAAACCCTGTCTTGAAAAACAAAACAAAAAAGAAAGTAAGGAAGGAAGGGAAGGGAAGACAAGAAAAGAAAAATGAAGGAGCAAGAATAGGCAAGCCAGGAAGAAACCAACAAAGTTGGAAGACTTGTACTGTCATCAACAGTGGAAGTCAACTTGATGTGCAGACTGAGGACTCCCTATCGGCTCCCCAGGGATGTCCATGCAGACAGGATTCTTGATTTACATTGAAGCAGAAAAGAAATCTGGGACAAGGCAAAATGAAGCGCTGTCAGCAGGTTTATTAATTAGGAGAAGGGACAGAGATGCATGCAGAGAGTCATGCTTGACCCTCAGAGCACACCTAAGGGCTTCAGCTGCAGCTTGGGAGTTACACTGTTTAAAGAGGTAATAGGTGACCGAGGTCGAGAGAAGAGAAAATGTGTTAGTCTACTCTGGTCACCTTGACAACCTTGTCTGTGGTGGTCTTAGGGAGTGTATGCTGTGGGTTCTGTCTGGGGCAACTCATGTGTAGGAAGAAACTCCTGGCTTGGGCAGCAAGAAGTAAGCCAGGTCCGTATGGGGGATGGGAGGAGGATGCCTCTTTTTATTCCCCATGCCATCCTCACTTTTCCCTATATTTCTCTCCTGCCTCAATATTACCCTGTTTATAGACTCCCAGAAAGCTGCCCTGTGGCACTGTCAAAAGAACAGACAGAAACGTGGAGGAACTCACCATAATGGAATCCAGAATCACACACACACACAACAATCAACAACACATCTTAGAAATCTTTCCATGTCATTATGTGGAAAATGTGGAGGAAATGTCCTGTCTTTTCTATCAAAGGGCTGAACCAAAGGGCTTCATTTAAAAAGGGATTGTAAAATGATGCTAGGCAGAAGCTCAAATTCCTCCAGGGTCAGTGTCTTAGGTTCCTATTGCTGTGACAAAACACCACGACCAAAGGCAACTTGGGGAGGAAGGGGTTTTTATTTTGCTTACACTGCCAGTCAGGGAAGGAACTCAAGGCAGGAACCTGGAGATGCAAAGACCATGGAGGAACACTGATTACTGACTTGTTCCCCATGGATTGTTCAACCTACTTTCTTATAGCACCCAGGACTACCACCCCAGGGTGACACCACCCACGTGAGCTGAACCCTCCCATATGGATTATTAATCAAGAAAATGCACCACAGGCCAATCTGGCAGGGATATACTCTCCACTGAGGTTCCCTCTTCGGAAATGACTCTAGCTTGGGTCAAGTCTAGTAGCATCAACTAGCCAGCAGTCAGGAGTTCTTGAAATCAAAGTATGTGTTCAAGGTTACACTCAGTGCTCAGAATGTATTTTGCTTGTCAATCACCACATTTTAAATCACCGAATCATGTAATAATTGGAGGATGATCTCTGATTGCTCACAGTGCACAAGACCCCTTTGTGCTGGGAATAAAAACTCAACTGGACCCTCTTGCCTACTTGATTTGGCACAGCTAGACAACCTTCTACAGAAGTCAAGCTTTTGCATTGCCCAAATACTCTGGATGTTATGGCCATTTTCTTGACACACCGGACCCATTTCTTAAGAGTACAGGGATTTACCTTGCTGTTCTTATTGCTTTGGTTTGGGTTTTATTCCTTGAGACAGTTTCCTGCTAGATAGCCAGGCCGGTTAAATCCGTGATCATTCTGCCTCTGTCTCTGGCATGCTGAAATTATGGGAACACACCACCGCACACCCAGGGTACTAGTTTTTTACATTGCTGCATTTGAGAGCTCTCTAACCAATGGGCACTTTCATTCCTTCTGGTTTTTCTCTATTGTAAAACAATACCACAGTGAACACATGAACCTTTGGGCACAAATGCAATCATTTGAGCTGGATCCATTTCTAGAAAAGTGATGTCCGGTCAGCATAGATACTTGAGATGTAGAAATACTGTCCTCTGAAAGAGGCAGTCCACTTGTACACTTCCACAGCCGTGTGGGAAACCAGCATCACTGTGTTCCTGCTGACACTGAACATTACTGGTCTTTACATTTTTTTCCCAGACCTGGGGGTGCTGATAACTGTTAGAGAATTTGTATGTGTGAGATCCTAGTTTCCATACCCAGCACTACACACACACACACCAATCTCCTAGAAACAAGCATTAATTTACTAGTGTTTTAATATTCTTTTCCTGGATTTGCGATGAAATAAACACTTGATTCCATGTGTTCACCATCCATCCTTCTACAGAGATCTTTTGTCTACTTTTCTATTTTCCCCTTTTGTCTTTTATTGATTTGCTGGGACTGTTTGCAAGCCGTACTATTAACCCTACTGCCGCAGATGTTGAAAATGTTTTCTCGCCGTCCGCCACATCTCTTTTCGTGTTCTTCAGGCAGGGTCACGCACACAGGATTTCTACTCTGTGATCAGACCTCCTCATCTCTTCATCTGTGCTGAGCTTGCGTTGTTTACGAGACACTTTCATTTCCATTTTCCCATGCAAGCTGAGGCCACAGATCGCTGCCCTGCCTTTTAGCTGCTGTATAGATGAGAGAGGGAAAGACCGGAGGGCAAATGTCTTATCTGGGGTCCCACAACTGCTTTGGGAAGACTTGGGCGCAGAACTGAGTCTCAGACCCAGCTAAGGGGTTATTGTCTCTGCTATCCAGGTGAGATAGCTGGCACATTTCTCCTACACAACTTCTGCTGGGAAGCTGTGGGCCTGCACGTCCTTAGTGAGGGCACACTACCTCCCCAGGGCACCCACCTGTCCCGCTGCTGTCCTATGGATCCCCAGAAATCCTGTTTCCTGCTCTGGGACAGCTCTGCAGTGTTGGAAAGACAGACCCTGTGGCTGTCCTGGCTGTGTCCTTAGACCCTTTGGCCACCTTCCTGGAACAGGATCTCCAAGCACATCCGGTCTCCTCACTCCTCATCACATCTCCAGTAATATGTTAGCTCATCCATGCCGTGGTCTGACATGCTTGGCGGCCAGCAAGTGTGGCTGTGCCGGAGACAGGAGATTCTGTGAAGGTTTCCAGAGCAGCGGTGCCTAAGCTGGCCTTAAGGAGGAATGGAGCCCTCTGTTCCAGACGGCTATCTCAGAGAAGGGATCTTGTTGGGACAGAGGCTAGTCAGAGTAGGAGTAACGAGAGGAAGAGGAGGGTGAGGCCCACGTGCAAAGACTTCTGACCCAGCTAGGTTCTCAGGCTTAATCATGTAAGTGATGGCATCTTAATGGCCCAGAGGTCTCCAAGAGCAATGTGGGAACACGAATCCAAAAGTCACAGGCACATACAGCAGACACTGGGACCAGCCAGCTCTGCTACCTTGGAAGTGGATGGGGAGGATGATAACATGCACAGACAGTCTCTAGGGGGTCCTTATTGCTGAGGCCACTGCCCAACCACATCTACGGGCACTTGGCACACTCACTGTGTTTCCTGGTGTTTATCAGCACAGGCTAGCTGCCTGGTTTCAGTTAACTCTGCCATCTCCAGGAATTTGGGTAAGGAACCACACCTCTCTGGGTCTTGATTTCATTATTCACAAAATGCTGATCATGAAAAGAATGAGCCTCGTGGGCTGAGATTATTGTATGAGATAATCCCACAGAGGGCCTTGCACAGGGCCTGGCACAGTCTCAGTGGGTGGCCCTGGGTGAGGAGGTCTCAATGATGCTGTTGGGAGGATGACAGACAAGGACCGAATTGTTCTTCCTGAGGTGGAGTAGAGTTGCATCTAAGTCCAAGGATTAGGAGATCCTGCTGGGAGTGAACGGGTCACACTGTGCTTCTGCACGTGTGGAGAGAGCAGCCTTCATCTCTCCATTTGGCTCCTGGAACCTCTAGATGCCACGTGCCACCCACCCCCCTACTCTGGAACCCCCTGGGCCAGAAACCAGACAATCAACATCAGGGTGGCTTGGCAGCTGGTTTTGTATCAGCTCCAGGCCAGAGAGGGCTAACCATAGCTGGCTCTGGGGGTGAGTGTTAAGTGGGTTCCACTGGAGGGCGATGGGTATCTCTCCGGACTTCCAAGCCAGCCTGGAAGGGGCCTCACCAGCACCTTTATGCCCTACCCCCTGCTGAATGGCCTCTTCCTCTCCATCCCTCCTACACACAGCACTGAGTAGTGCATTTTCAGCTCCTTCACGTGCCACTGTGCCTTTCTCCTGCCTCTGTCTTGACTGTGGATACCCCTCTCTCGCTCTGCTAGCTCTATGTCCGTCTTTGACATCCCCATGGCTTTTCGGCTTCATAGTGCTCTCACCCAGCGTGAGCACAGTTGTGAGGGTGGTCACTGATACCCTGCGAAGGTGACACACACCTGCCCAGCAGGAGCTCCGTGGTTGGAGCTGCAACAGCTTTTGTATTTGGCCATGCCTGGCAAAGGAGAACTCAGTCCCTACCAGACCGCATGAGTAAATGCATCAAGGGTGAACAAGCCAAGTAGAACAAGGCTTCCTCATTTCCAGTAACCAGTTCACCTGATGAATACTTCATATGTTAGGCCTTGCTTGGGGCTTGGGGAGCTCAGAGTTCAGCACTGGTCCCTGTATATAGAACCTTTACCTGCCTGGGAGATGGAAGAGCAAGTGGCTAGGTGGGGGCAGTTATGACAATAAGCTGGCACCACTAAGCATCTAGAAATAGACTCCCTGCCACGGAGTCTGAGGGTTCCAAGAACCAAAGGGGGAGAAGATGGCTGGGCTCCCTACATGTGTTGACACATCGAGAGACAGATGCATCTTACCTAAATGAAGGTCTTGGAGACCGGAAGGGTGACGTGAACATTGCACCAATACAGGAAGAAAGAGTTCTGAGACTATGCAATGGTGCCAGTCTCTCGACTGAGCTCATTTGGTCTCTGTCTTTTGGAACTCACAGCCATTGTGGAACCAGAATGGAGACATGTGTGTGTTTCAGGAGGTCCTGAGGGCACCAGAAACTGTGTTGAGGAAGGGCTAATCAAAGCTAAGCAGGTGATGAGAGTGAGCAGGAGCGTGGAATGTTCTAGCAAAGAGAAAAAGCGTGACAGAGGCTTGGTAGTAAGAGTGCTGAGGACATCAGAGGTCAAAGTCACTGAAAAACAAAACAAAAACCAAAACAAACCACCACCACCAACGACAAAAACAGCCCTCAAAATGTCCATACTCAGCACAAAGACAGGAAAGTTTGTGGAAGAGGCAGCCTCTGCTGCCTTAAGACTTAAGATGACCCTTATCACAGAGGCTAGGAGTGCCAGGTGGTGGGTGACATGCAGAGGTCAGCATCTGTATCTGTGTGTATCTCACATAGGAAGGATAGACTTTGAAAGGACGGAGGTGGGAGAGGGAACAGCATGGGGTGGGTTCATGGCCAGAATGGGCCTTGGATACCACATGCCAACTGGGTTGGGCTGTGAGGAGCCATTGAAGGTGTCTGAGGAAGGAGAGTAGGTGTTACCTCTGCGTCACAGGTAGACAACAAGGAGGCAGAGAAACAGAGCCCTAGGTGCTCCCCCTGGCCTCTCAGGAGGGGAGGGGACGCTGACAAACTGAAGATCTTCCACAAGCGTTGTTATTCCCCTGTGTGTGACTTTTCTGATGTCTTGCAGTGACTGCCCACAAAACCCAACCCCAGAATCTGTGGAGCTGCAACGATAGAACCAGAGAAGTTAACAAGGGGCAGCCTGTTCCACGCCTGCCAGGAAAATGGCAGGCCCTCAAGTGGACACAGAGGAGGAACTGGAGGGTACGGACCTGCAGGTCATCGGACACAAGACAGGGAAATGATACTGGAAGATTGTATGGCTTCCAACTCCCCTACCCCTAAATCCCTGATCAGAACAGGGACCCCTGACCAGGCTCTGAAGCACCCAGAAAATTATACTCTCAGTTGTTAACACACACCCCCATAGCCCAGAGCGGGCTGAGAACCCCGTCTCATAGAGGAACCCCCCTCCCAGCTTCATCCCAGTCGGCACCATAACCCTAGGCTCCACCCACTGTCTTTAGGAGTTTTGGCCTGAGCCAGGAAGGCAACGACAAAGACATGGGCAAACCACCCAGGCACTAAGGTTCCAGGCCATCTGGACGTCTTTCTTCGGTTTCTCTTCTCAGCTCATGATGAGGACTGAGTAGTCCCCAGAACTTTAAATTGTGAGATGAGGTACCCCCTGAAACCTGGGAGGGAGGCCCAACCTGGGGGAGCATCAAATGCAGCATGAGGCCCTGACTGGTCAGTGGCCCTGGGGCTTTGGTCAGTGAGATCTTGGTCTCTTTCCCCTGCTTGCTTCTGGCTATTTAAAGTAAACCTGACAGGTCCCAGACTTCCGGTAAGGCTAGGGCACCTTGCTGGATCCAGTATTGTTCTCGTTTTCATGAATTTTATTTTATTTTATTTGGTTTTTCGAGGCAGGGTTTCTGTGTAACAGCCCTGGCTGTTCTGGAACTCACTCTGTAGGCCAGACTGGCCTCAAACTCACAGAAATCTTCCTGCCTCTGCCTCTCAAGCACTGGGATTAAAGACATACACTGCCATGTCCAGTGGACTTTTTTCCCTTAAGCTTCCTAGAGGCCCAATGACTTTGTGCATTTTAATTTTTTAAATACACTTATTTATTTTTCATTTTACATGTACGCATGTCTTGTTGCATGTGTACCATGTGCATTGCAGTGCTCCGTGGGGGCCAAAAGAGAGTGTTGGATCCCCTGGACCTGGAGTTACCCATGGCTGTGAGCCACCATGTGGGTGCTGGAAGCCAAAGCAGGGTCCTCTCTCTGTAAGAGCAACAAGGATTCTTGACTTCAGAGCCATTCCTTGAGCTCTAACTTTGCGTGTTTTAAAGGGAACTTTCAGTGGAGTGTGGTGCTTCGTGTGGCCGAAGGATCAGAAGTTCAAGGTCGTTCTCAGCTACCTTGAAAGTTGTAGGCTGGCCTGAGCTACATTGGTACCTATCTCAAAAGCCCAGGTGCTAGGAGTGTGGACTTTGGGCTCCAGTAACTCTTTGCTGTTGTTTACTAGAAGATGGAGTCTTTCTATGAAGCTCAGACTAGTCTAGAATTTGCTATCCTGCTCTCATTTCCTGAGTGCTGGAATTACAAGTGTATGCTACCATACCCAATGCCGAGAGAGAGAGAGAGAGGAGGGGGGGGAGGAAGGGAGAGAGACAGAAAGAAAGAGACAGAAGCAGACAGACAGAGACATGGTCTTGCTCTGATGGTCCTCCTGCCTCCATTTCCTGAGTTCTGGGATTATTGGTGCATGCCTCCTCTCCTGTATTTTTAAATAGGTTATCCTCTACTCAGTAATTCTGGCTGGAGATAATAGCCTACGGAAACAAACGCAAATGTGTAAACGCAATGTGTTTCAAGTCAGGGTTGTTGCAGTGTAATTTATAGGTGGGAAATCAGAAACAACGTAAGTGTTCATCAGTAGCTACTTGAGGACCCAGGGATACTTTAAACTGCATGCAGCTCTAAGGATGGATGAATTTATGTCTGTATGTTTCTCTGAGTTAAAATACTGTAAAGAAAAACCAAGAAGATGCAAAATGCTAGTGGTAGCTTTAAAAATGATTATAACTTAATTATTTACAATGCAAAAATGTTAACGTAAATACAAAGAAGGAAAACTCCTAGATAAATGTAACTAAATTTTGCAACAAGAAAAAAAAAAGAGTTCCCATAAGATAATTTCCTATCCCCTGGGTAAGCAGAGAGAGTAAGCATTTACAATGTTATTAGAATTTCAACCATGAGAACACATAAGAGGGTTCGAGGGTGGTGGTATAAATTCTATAATAATTATAAACTTAAAACACACCCACAAGGGCCGGGCAGTGGTGGCACACACCTTTAATCCCAGCACTCAGGAGGCAGAGGCAGGTGGATCTCTGTGAGTTCGAGGCCAGCCTGGTCTACAAGAGCTAGTTCCAGGACAGGCTCCAAAGCTACAGAGAAACCCTGTCTCGAAAAACCAAAAACCAAAACCAAAACAAAACAAAAAACCAAAACCCAACACATCCACAAAATGAATGAATTGATGCAAACCTAAATAACATACTCAGATAAACAAGGCCTTATGGGGACAGGGCCTTAACCTGGAGAAGGGTGCTGATGGGGCTGGGAACACTTCATCAGGGCACGCAGGGGCCTTAACCCGGAGAAGGGTGCTGATGGGGCTGGGAACACTTCATCAGGGCATGCAGGGGCCCCACAGCCACAGCGTGTTTCAGCATTTCCCCCTTTTTTCCAGGATAAAGGACTCCTGGCTGAGAGTGGAGTCTGGAAGAATTGAATGGCCCAAGTGGCTCATTTGTCTGGGAGGAAAATTCCAGCTCATTTATTTTCCCTGTGTGGCGAGGCTAAGAAGCAGGCCCCTTGGAACCCAAACAGGCCTTGGAGATCCAAGCCGATCTCCAAATATTTTTCATTATTTTTACCCAACCTCAGTGGCACTGGATAACATGGAAAAAGGCAAAGCGTGCACAAGGAAGAGTCGCCCCCCCCCCTTCGACCTTTAGCCGCCTGAGTCAGGAGTTTCTACATACAGACTAGAAACTTCCCTACACAGAAACCATATGCAGAACTATACTCCCTTCCTAAGAATACCACAAACAATGCTATAAACACAGCTGACAGAACACGCTTGGGATGAAAACACAGGTCTTCATGTCTTGGTGGAATCTGTGTAAAGTAAAACTACTTTAATTTTTAAATTTTGATCTACATGGCTGGAGCGAGTGGTTAAGAGCACTAGCTGCTCTTGCAGAGGATCTGAGTTCAGTTCCCAGCACCCACATGGTAACTCACAACCATCTGTCACTGCAGCTCCAGGGGACCTAACGCCCTCTTCTGGCCTCTGCAGGCACTGCATGCACAGGCAAGCCAAACAGCCATACACATAAAATGAAAAAAGTAAATTGTGGGGAGCAGAGGAAGCCCTGAGTATAGGAAGGTCTGAGTGGATGTGCGTTGTTGACATAGACATAGCCATGTCAAAGGCCCTATAGCTTCAGACCTGGAAAAGCCTTCCTCTAGTTCCTGCTTGGATGTTGAGCATGTATGCAGAAAAGGACCACTATTCTTCCATGGATGTTTACCACCCGAAGACAGTTCCATCCAGAGACTGCGCCTACTGAAATTAGCTTAGACCACCTGATCCAAGGTATTTCTGCATGTCTGTCTTTCTTTTCTTCATTCCCTTCTCAACCCAGTCAGGTCACTCCTGGGAGCCTTGAAAGGATGAGACAATGTGTGTGTGTGTGTGTGTGTGTGTGTGTGTACATATATATGCATATGTATATATGAGACAGAGAGACAGAGAGAATTTCTACTTTCTCCCAGCATCCACAGAACAGCTCAAGATGGTCCATTACTCCAGTTATTGAAGGGGGTTTCTGATGCCATCTTCTGTTCTCTGTAGGTATTGCATGCAAATGATAGCCATACCCCATATACATAAATCTTTTTTTTAAAACTTAAAAAAAAAAAAGTCGGTGTTGTGGTACCTGCCCTTAATCCCAGTAGAGGCAGAAGTAAGTGGATTTAAGTCTTTGTTTTAGCTGAAGTTCTTCCTGGAGTGGATGCCTGAGGAAGTAACTTCATGAGCCACCCTGTGATTCCATTCGTTAATATAAGGACGTTTCCAGTAAAGATGTGACGAGGACCACACACTTTTATTCTCCCTCGCCTCAGTTATGGGTTACCTGCCTTAAACAGTGTAACTCTAAGAGCTCAGATCCCTTACACAGCTGCTGCTGGGGCCTTTATGTGTGTTCTTCAAGTGTCTGTCTTTTTGCCTAGTCAATGCACTCTGATTTTGTTGCATTTTGACTTCTCCTGAAACCCTGTTGCTCTCTGGGAGTCAAGAATCCCTTCCGTGTAGAGGCCCCTGGGACTCTGATGGGAACTCCTCAAGCTGTGTTTAGCTGGGTTCCCCTTGGATGCTGGTGGCACTACAGGTCACTTAGCTCCCCGCTCTTCTACCCAGCACTTTTAACTCATTCTTTTAGGGGAACACACAGATCCAGAAAGACCTGGAGTTAGGAGATAAGAATTGGGTCCCCAGCTATCAGATATCTGTTTCCTTACCCACCTAAGTTGAGGTGGAAGACAAGAAGACCACAGTTTCTTGCCAGCCTGGCACAGCAACCACACTGGGAAAGTCACTTGGAATTCTTGTCTCACTTGGACTAAGTACGGTGTCCATGGGGCTGAGATGGGGGCGAGAAGATAAAGTATATGCTACAGTCAGCCAGCCTTGGCAGACCAGCTGTTGGGTAAATGGCAGCCAAGGCTCTAGTGTGCTTTACTCTCAGTGACCTTGACAGTTCCATACACTGTGGAGAAACTAAGGTCTGAGGAGTGTCATACACCTCCAGTCCTTAAGAAGCAGTCTGAGATGGGCAGCTGGGGCTCCTGACTTCCAAGACCAGGATAAGGGCATTTCAGACACAGAAAGTCTTGTCTGGAATGTGAGTTTTGCTCTTTGCAAGGCAGATTGGGATATTGCTTTATTCCATGCCTACCACAGCCAGGAGAGGAGGGTGTCACCGCCTTGGGGTGTCCTCTAAAGCTAGGAGTCCTGAGAGGGGTAGCAGTGTGTAGCTAGGTTCTCTTGTCAGGTGGTTTTCCCTGCTGAGTCTCAGCTGCCTCTGAGCCAGCAGCTGTCTGTGAGTCAGGGCTATCGCACAGAGTAACTCCATTCTTACTCACCCTGGGAGCCACGGCCTGAAGCTCCAAAATCCAGAGAGGCCCTCCCCTCAGTTCACACAGAGTGAGGGAAGGCCCAAAGACAGACAAGGGATGACAGGCCTCAGACCGAAACTTGCTCCCATCTCAAGTGATCCGGCCAAACAGCTGAGGTGGGAGGGTCTTGGAACCCCAGCCTGAGTTGGAACCCTTTCCCCATTGCCTGTCCCAGAAGCTCTAATGCCAGTGTGCTGTAGGCTGCCACCGGCAGAGTAACCTCAAGCCAGGACCCAGCAGGAACCAGGTTGCTTATCTCATGCCCACCCCATAGTCTCTGGGGTGTCGAAACCCTGGGTCTGCACCTCTCTGTCCTCAGTCAGCATGGTTCTTCCCCTCCTGCTGCTCCACTCCACCACACTGTCCCTCACCTCTTCCTCTCTCCCCCACCCCTAATCCTTCCTTTCTTTCTCTTGCTCTGTGGCCCTCCAGGGTATTCAGTCTGAGCTGCTCCTACCTGGGTTCCAGTGACGACTCTCAAGGACCTAGGACTCAGACTCTGGTAGGCACCTCTCCATAAGCTACCCCAGCTCAAATCTGGCTGTGGGCAGCAAGAAGTAGGACAAGGGAGGGTGACTCAGCTTAGTGGCCAAAGCCAGAGCACATGGTGAGGCGGGCAGGGTGGAGGGGCTTGGACATCTCTGTAAGCCCATGCTCCCCTTCCAGAAACCACGGTCAGAAAAACCTCGCTCCACACCTGGAAACCCAAGCACAAGGCCTAGGTGGTCACCCAACCGCAACCCAGGATGGGAGGAAATGAAACTCACTTTTTAAAAAAAGGTAAGTGAGAGTTGGAGCCAAAGGGGCAGACCTGTCTGGAACAAACTGTCTCCCCAATCCTGGGCACATAGACCCAAACCCAAGAGAACAGTCTCTCAGTGAGAAGCACCAAGTTTAATATTACATTTTTTTCCTTAAAAAAAGTACAGATAGGAAAACTTTACAGCATATAAAATAGAACTTCTGGTGTCTAAATGTGGGTTATTGTGAGTCCTACAAGTACTTGTAAACCTAGGTGATTATATCTTTGGTACCGTTGTGAGCAGGGCTCCCCATCCTCCAGCAACCTCTGCCGCTCCACGCGGGAGCTGCCAGCCAGCAACCCAGCATGGGAGGGCCCCCATCCCTCCCCTCACTCCCCAGGGTCCTCCAGTGTCCATTGGTTCAGGGTTAGTGAGAAGCCGCTGCTAGACTTGGGCAGTGATGGAAACATTCTCGTGTGGTGCTGCCTGAGGCCTAGGACAGCTGCCAGTTGAGATGGCAGCCCCTATATCATCTACTTCTCATGCCCACCTCAAGCCTCCCTCTGTCTGTCCGCACTCCTGGTGACAGTGGCCTGAGGTGACCTGGTTTGCCTTCTCTGCCACTCTTGCTGACTCCAGAGTCTACCATGGCATAAGTAAGGTCTCGTGGTCCTTCTGTGTCCTCAGGACAGCTGTAGGGGGTTTTTCCTAGGACGCTGACTGTTAGGCCAAGTCAAGGCCTGGGCAGTTACACTTGGGGACCTGAAGAAGAGGCTCAGTTCCTGAATCCCCAGATGTGCTGTGTTTCTGGAGTCTTTCCAGAGTTCAGCTGACTCCAAGAGAGGTGGCTTAGGGACTTGACCCCACTTTGCCTGGATAAGTGCAAATCCCTGGGACACTCTGGAATTATAGTATTGACAGGGCACTCAGAGTCAATGAGTCCAACTTGTTCATTTTTCAAAGGGAAAAGAAAACTGGTACCCAGAGAGAACAAGGCACCCTCCAAGGTCTCACTGCAAGTCCAGTGCAGTCAGGGCTCCCAGTGAGGCAAACTTCAGGGAGATACAGCTCACTTCAGTGAGGCATATCCCAGGCGCCTGCAGACTCTGGGGGGCAGGTCGGCTGAGAGTGAGGAGGGACATGCTCCAGGACTGAGGAGGACGAAAGGCATGGGTACTTCTTGTGGCCAGCTGTGCCCTGAGGGATGCAGGCCAGAGCATCCTGTACTCAGCTCTGCCTTCACCCCTAACCATGTTCATTAAGCATGGCTGGCCCCAGACCAGCTTGGGCCTAGGAAACCTAAGACTGGCACCAGGGCAGGTGGGTTCTGAATGAAATGACCTTGACCGAGGCTGGCCTCTGTTTGACCAGGAGCCAGGCACCAGGTTCTTGCCCAGTTCTTGTGAAGACCAAAGTGGAGTGATCCAGCTGGCTACACAGGAGGAAATGAACACACCGCCTTACACCCAGCACTCTCTCCAGGAATCCAGGCTCCAGACCTGTCTGGTAGCCAAGCCCAACTCTTCCTCTTACATCTGGGGAAACTGAATCCCTTGGAGGAGCCGTGGCTCAGAGTCTCATGGCCTTCCAGAGGCAGAGGCTCGATTCCCACAGTTCTCTTGCCTCCTAAGCTAAATTGGTCCCTGGACCTTGGGTGCCGCACACCAGGGTCCTTCTTCAGGCAGACCCTGGCAGCAGTGCAACAGCTTGGTGGCCAGGCCAGGCCAGGCCAGGAGGGTTGGGTTCTGGGAGGCAAATGGGAGTTTTGGACAGGGTGGGGTGGGTCCAGTCCCTACAGGAAGCTGTCCTCTGCTTCAGCCAGGGGTTCCTGGCAGCCCAAACCCTGTGGCTGCTCTGGGTCTGCCACGGGCTCTGCCTGTGGCTCTTCTTGGAGCTCCAGGGGACTGTCACAGGAGATGGTCGAGGAAGTGTTGACTTCGTTCAAGGTGGAGCTGGAGGAAGGAAACAAGTCAGAAAGGAGCTGGCGAGAGCCCAGGAAGATACTAACAGTATTGTCTAAGAGCTTTCTGTGTATTGACTTTCCACACTGAGAGGCCTGCACCACTGGGCAGCACAGCTTTGAGGGTTTATATCACTGCTCCCCAACACACAGTGATGGGGTACAGGAGCCAGAACTTGAGGGCAGGACCATCAGGCTCTCGAGTTTCCTTCTCATCCCCACCTGCCTGCAGGGCCTGCTAAGACCTACATGTACTGCAAGTTCCTATGGAGAAACAGGGGCTCACAGAGGCAAGGCCTGTCCACATTGCATAATGAAAACCAGCATGTCTCCTTCCACTCCTCCGTGGGCTGAATCTTGATTTGCGGAGTCCCCACTCCAGTTTGACATCAGTCTAGGAAGCAATAAGGCTGCCCTAGAGCCCACCCCACAATGGACTCACCACAACCCAAGGCACACCTCGGGTCTCTTCCGCTGTCTGAATTCTAAGCTGAATTTGCAGCACCTCCATCTCCTACAACCAAGTTCTCTGGAGCCCTCTGGACATGGTGTCAAGGGCAGCTAGGACCCACAATAGCAGCTAGGAAATGTTAAATGTTTCCTCTCTGTGCTCAGGACTAACACAGTACCTGAGAAGAGTCCTGTGGGTGCACCTTTAAAAGGAAGAGCTAGGGCTGGAAAGATGGCTCAGAGGTTAAGAGCACTGGCTGCTCTTCCAAAGGTCCTGAGTTCAATTCCCAGCAACCACATGGTGGTTCACAACCATCTATAATGAGGTCTAGTGCCTTCTTCTGGTCTGCAGGTGTACATGCAGACAAAACACTATATACATAATAAATAAATAAAGAAAAATAAATAAATAAAAGGAAGAGCTATCTTGCAAATGGGTTCTTGAACAACTTACTTCATTCTAGTATGCCCTTCCCACCTGCGGCTTCAAGGGCTGAATAAACTCCAGCCTCTGCTGGCTACTGGGCAGGAGTTCGTCCTTACTCTAGCTAGCTGCCAGTTTTTCCGTGGCGAGTGTAGTAAGTGTGCACACAGGCTCGTGTGCACACACATGCACGCGCGCACACACACACACACACACACACACACACACACGCACTATCCGCATGAGTTTCTGGGAACAAAGGGTTAGGGTGGCTACCTGGCAAGGCTGGGGGAACCTTCCACGAGGCCCTCATCAGCAGCATCAGGCTTGGGGTCAGGCAAGGGGATGATGTAGTCATTGTCACCCTCGTTGGGCTGCACGGCGGTGTAGAGGACAGAACTGGTGTCCAGGGGAGATCGGAGGCTGTGGAACCCTGGCAAGCGGGCTTGAGACCTCAGGATGGCTGGATGGTCACTTCTCAGAAACTCCTCATCGACCTGCTGGTACTTCTGCTCCACAGGACAGGGAGGGAAGCAAAAAACTGGGTGTGAGACAGGCAACATCGTAGAAACCCTCTCCCCCAGCTAGTACACAGAGAAAGGGGTTCTGCTCAAAGCCACACTGGTGAGCTGCCTTCCTGCCTGGTATCCCAAGACCGCACATGCTCAGAATCCCCTAGGGAGGGCAGGTAGTCAGGCAGCACCATGACCCTTGCTCCTATTCCACTCCAGAGTAATTGATAGGGACTCTTATCCCGTTGTGGTCTCCCACAGCCGTCTGTTGGGGCTGGGGGTCAGTGACCCTTGCTATGAAATAGTGGTGAAGTCTGTTCTGCCTTGATCTCCCCAGAACCACCCCCAGATGGGAAGAAGTTAGAAGTCAGGACAGACTTGCTCCATTGGCCTCGTATAAACCTGGGACAAGGTTTAAGTGGTTGGTGTGAGGGCTTGGAAGAGCCTAGGGTTGCTCACACTTCTGAAGGAGCCCCAGGGTTGTCATAGTGCACAGGTTTGACAGAGTTCTCAATCAACTGCACCTCCCTGGGTCAAATTCATCGGCTTCCACATCGTGGTTCTATTAAAATAAACTCCTGGCTCTGGCATGACTCTTTCTAGTACCAGCAAGAAAACTGAGGCCCAGTGTGTGTGAAGACTATTTCCTCCCAAATACCAGCACATCACCCCAAGCCCAGAGCACAGGGTTGGGACCAGAACTCTGTCTCCCACCCGGCCTTGTCTCCATACCTTTTTATAACCCTCACCCAGCAGCCTCTCCAGGAGCAGCACCAGCTGGGAGAAGGGGGGACGAGTCTCAAACTTCTCTTCCCAGCATTTTTGCATGATCTCGTAGCTGGGGGAGGCAGAGAGAGGGTCAGAGTCTCTGCCTTAGAGGCAGGGCCATGCAGTAGGGTTCAGAGCAAGGTGAAGGCAGAAGAAGCTGGGAAGGAGCCGCATCATTGTTAACACCATCATTGCTTCTCACCGATCCCTTGGGAAGTCTTCCCAGCTTCCCTCACCCACGTGATTCTGTGTGGTCCAAGATGCCATGGTGAGCACATGACCCGAATTTGGCTAATAAGGATTTTCATCTTCCCAGCTCAGGCCTGGATCTGATGGCATGTGACCAAACTGAGCCCTTAAAGTTCTGCTCTGGGTCGGGTTGGAGATATGGCTTAATGGTTAAGAGCACTTGTTGCTCTTACAGAGTAGTTGGGTTCAATTCCCAGTACCCACATGCTGCTCACAGTCCCAGAGGATCTGACACCCTCTTCTGATCGCCGAAGGCATCAGACATGGATGCGATGCACACGCAGCCATGCAAGCAAAACACTCATACACGTAAAAAATTTTTTTAAAAGAAAGGTCAGCTTTGGGTCTTTTGCTGGAGCAATGCAAGCACTAAGATGTTAGGGCAGTACTAACTGCAGCCAAATGAACAGGACAGGCTTGAATTTGAAACCAGCCTTGAGAAAGTTGAGACCTGGGCTGGGACAGAACTTTCTGATGGCACCATTTTGAACAGCTTGATCCAGTTCTAACAGGATTTGTCTAGCCTCTGAGCTAGAGTTGCACACCCTCTGAGCCCTCAAATTCCTCCCAAGTGCACAAGGTTCCACTTACATCTCGTCAGAGGCATGAGCGGGCTGGGCCATGCGGTAGCCCCTCTTGATGGCATTGTAGAACTGGTCATTCATAGGCAGCTCTGGATAAGGGGTGCCACCTGTCATGGAACAGAGACAGGGACATTAGTGTCTTAGCATGTGGGAAGTGGCAGGGTGTCCTCTCAGGCATACTGTCCTGGAGTATACGAGAGTATAATGCCCTTGGCATTGGAAATAGAGATGGAACTAGAGAAGCAATGATACTCAAGCAAGCTCTGCGTCTGTGCTTCTTTTGTTTGTCAAAGATGGAGTCTCTGTGTACCCCAAGCTGGCCTGAACCTTTCCATCTTCTTCCAATACTTCCAAGTATTGGGATTACAGATGCACACCATTATAGCTGGCTTCAAGCATGCCTTTTGATACGTCTAACCCCTTTGATGCTTGGATGGGAGGATAGAGACCCAGAGTAGGCAAAGAACTTGCCAAAGCCATGCAATGGAAAGAGAGGTACAGCCTGGCCTTGCCCCTGAGTCCCTGCTCATGTTCCAGTGTCTGTCCCACAGTCCCCTGCTTCCAGCCTGAGAAGCAGTCAGGAGGGAGGAAGGAGCAGGAGGGTAGCTGCTCTGGTGTATAGCTTGGGGCCAGGAGAAGAAGTGGCTCACCCAGTGTGAAGATCTCCCACAGCAGGATCCCGAAAGACCACACATCACTCAGCGTGGTGTAGAGGCTATTGAAGATGCTCTCTGGGGCCATCCACTTTAGAGGCAGGAAGGTCTGCAAGGGCAAAACAGGTACTGAGTGCATGGAGGGTCCTCATGGCCAGTCTCTCAGCCCCACCACACCTGGGAAGGAGGAGGCCCAGCATCTCCCACACCAATTCCATCTCATTCCACTCCAAGGCTCTAAGCACGTTCCTGGCCAGAGTGTTGCAAAGCTGTTTCCTAACTCACTAGCTAAAGACATGGCATCCTGTGTTCCTGGGGGAAGCCCTTAGGGTGTGCTGTGCATAGACGTGAGCAGCCATGGTCATGTCCAGGAGTTTTTTTGGTCTCTGGGGTCTGCAGCCCTTCTACCCCTGGGCTTCAAGACTTAAGCTATCTTACCACATCTGGGCTCCTTCCTCTGCTCCTCTACCTTACATATCCTAAAAAGGGGTGTCTATACCCCCTTTCCACTTACCCCAAGCCCACTGTAGCTGGTTCCTTGGCCCCTGCTGTGACAAGTGGTCCTGACCCTCTCCCAGTTTCTCTCCAATATGCACAAAGCTAGGCTCCTTGTCTTATATCTGCTCATAACTAGGCAGCATTGACATCTCTGCTGGTAGAATAAGCTACCAGTGGCCCAATACTGAGCTGAGGTCACATGAATCAGGAGAAAACCATGTCTAGGGTGAGAGGCACCTGGGGACAACCCCACGGATGATGAAGGCACTCACGCTGCCTTTGGAGATGTAGTTTGAGTCCCGCATGATGTCTCGAGCCAGGCCGAAGTCACAGATCTTGACCAGCTTACCCTCGCAGATGAGTACGTTCCTGGCCGCCAAGTCTCGATGAACACACTGGGTCAGGGAAAAGGGGAGCTGAGGCTAAGGGGCAACTGTGGAGAAGAGCCTCTGGACAGAGATTTAGGAAAAATCCGTGCCTGCCCGGGGGTGTGAGGTTTCTCAATGTCCTGCCCACCAGAGGGTTGGGAGCTATCTCACCCATAAATGTGGGAGAGTCTAGTTGGCTAGATGACCCATCTCCCTATAATTCTGCCTTCCCCATCAGGACCACACTTACGTTCTTAGATGCCAAGAACTCCATGCCATTGGCCACCTGGTAGCTGAAGCCCACAAGGTCTGTGTAACTAAGCACTGGTGACTCATTGATCAAGGTGGCCCGATAGGTCCTTTCAGGGGCTAGAGAGCACAGAGGATTATGGGTTACTTTGTGTATACCACAGGCCTAGAAGACCCCTGTCTTTAGGCTTGTAGGTGGCTGAGAGTTCAATACAAATGGCTACTGATTTTCTAAGTGTTGCCTTAGGAGAATGAGTTTTGTTTTTGTTTGTTTGGTTGGTTGGTTTTGGTTTTTGAGATGGTGTTTCACTGTAGCTTTGAAGCCTGTCCTGGAACTCGCTCTTGTAGACCAAGCTGGCCTCGAACTCACAGAGATCTGCCTGCCTCAGCCTCCGGAGTGCTGGGATTAAAGGTGTGCACCACCACCGCCCAGTGAGAATGAGTTCTTAAGTGTCTAACCTAACCCTCTTCTGCTTTCACAGTCCTCACTGGCAAGAAAAGCCCTAGTCCCAAAACCACTAGCTAAGGCTTGCCTGCCTGTGTCTCAGGATATTAGATGAGCATGCGGCCAACCCAGAGCTCATCTATCTTCCTCCAGGCCCTAGAAGGCCACCTTCACCCGGCTCTCCCCTTCTTGCCAGCCATGTGCATGTTCCTGGAACCAGTTACAGGACTTGGGTCAGGGTCCCACTGCACAGCAGCACTGGGAAGGCAGCTAGCCTCAGTTTCCACATGCATGAAATGAGCTATCTTCCTTCCAGGGTTGCTACAAGACTGAGAACATGAGGGACTTAGAAAGGAAAGCATCACCGTGCTCATGTGTGACGGCACCGCATCCACTTACCAGATGGGACATAGTTGTCATAAGGAGCCATGTAGTTGGAGGACTCAATGTCTGCATATTTGATGTCTCCTTTCATGTCCAGCATAGGCACGTAGTCTACAGATTCATCCTTGCTCATGTCCATGTAGCCACCGTCGCTCTCCCCAGTCAGGGACAAGTGGCTGTAAATAAGAGGATGGAGTCAGGAGAAGCCATGGCTTTCTCTTCCCTCCTGCTCCTGGCCCTTGCTCAGCCTGAGCCCATGCGACCTTGTCATCTGTAGACTTCCTCAGCCACTGTACTCACTGAATCAACCCTTTCAATTAATCTGTGTGGCCCTGAGCTGGACCCTAGGGCTGCAGGGATGATATGAGACCCAGCACGTGTTTCAGAGGTCCTGAGTTCAATTCCCAGCAACCACATGGTGGCGCACAACCATCTGTAATGACATCTGGCGCCCTCTTGAGGAAGAGACCTGGTGAGTTGTCATCATCAACTTAGACCATGAAATCCAATAAGGACAAGTTCAACAGAACCACCATATATGGGCTGCCCATGCATGCTTCAGCATTGTCAGGGCATAAATTTCAATTTCAATTTTACGTGTTCTCAGAGTTCACACCCGGGAGTAATTACAGCAGCCAGGAAAAGGGTCACACATGGGTCTGCTGAGTGCTTCCTTTCCGGGCCTTTCCAGTACCTATCCATGCCTACAGAGTGGCGAGGTGCATAGTCTAGGGTGGCAATGAGGCCTCACCTGGACCCCTCGGGTACAGTCTCCGTTCCCCAGGGAATAGTGGAACCAAACACCCATGTGCAGGAACATGTCACAGTGTTAGGACGGGGTGCATTTTCATATCCGTGAGTACATTTTTGCGAAGTTATTCTCTTTGTTTTTTTAATTAACAAACAACAACAACAAAACAAAGTAAGCGGGGCTGAAAATATGGCTCAGCGGTTAAGAGCACTGGCTGCTCTTCCAGAGGACCCGGGTTCAATTCCCAGCACCCACATGGCAGCTCACAGCCGTCTGTAACTCCAACACCCTCACACAGACATGCATACAGGCAAAACACCAATAAAATAAAAATAAATTAAAAACAAAAAATAAACAAACAGATGAAAAACAAAATAAGAAATGTTCTTTATGAAATAATCAGAAAAAAGAGTTGAGTTGCCTTTAGGGAACTGGGGAGGCTGGCTTGTGGAGGGTAGGGAGCTAAGGCCCAGAACCTGGTATATAGCATCTTAGAGCCTGGCTCTCGGATGATCACTGCCTCTGCCCTATGTCCCCAAGGCAAGAAAAAAGGATACCCATGACACGAGAATGGCATGTGGGTTCAAGGAGTCACATCTTCAGAAGGTTTAGGATGGAGCCTGCCTCGCTGAGATGACATGGAATAACCGCTGATCCCTCTCTCCCTCCCATCACCATCATCATTGTCTGTCTGGTTACGGCCTTGTCTCAGGGAAGTGACTCTGCCCCAATGCTCACACCCTCATCTTTGGGCTTCTGAACACGAGTGCCCATATGCTTGGCAGGCACTCACTCGGTGCTCCCTCCCTCATACCTGGGTAGGGAGAGCCCCACTGGCAGGGCATTGCTGTAGAGCTCAGCACTGGGTGGACGTGGCTTGTTGGAATGGTGCTGCAAGAAGGTGTGCTTGTTGCGGTGCAGGTAGTCCACCAGGTCACCGTAGCGGCAGTATTCGGTGATGAGGTAGATGGGCCCTGCAGAAGGACAGGCTCAGGGACAGACTCTGGGAGAGGCCTCATTCTTCCCAGCATGGTCACAATGCCTATCAAGAGGCTTGGGTGTAGAGACGCAGATGGCAAGATGGCAAAGAGGGCTGGCACCTTGGAAACCTGAATCCTCTCTCTGCCCTCTGTGACTGTAAGCTATTAGTCTCCCATGGCCTTCTTTTGCCCATCTATCCAGGGGCTAACAACACCCACCCTTGGGGTTGACATGAAGACCCCTGAGATGATGTCTTTAAGGGCTCGGCACGTGGCAAGCCTATGACATCAGTTGCTGCTGCTCTTTCCAGACTCTTGGATTCTGTTCTACATAAAGCAAGCGAACTTCTCTGTCAGCACAATTTACCAGTTACACTTAAGTTCACCGCACTTAAAGCCATCCAACAGATGAAGACACTTTTGAAATATGTTCAGTACAGGCACGGACAATGGCCTGTGTGCAATGTACTTCTGTATTTAGACTGATTACACAATACCGAGGAAAATCCCAGATCTCACAACAGGCAGCTGCAAATGGCAATAACTTCACTATTATTACTATGTCAACAGCCCAAGGGTAACCAAACCCTCAAGTAAACACAGTTGGCCAGAGTGACTTTCAACACCCATGTGAACAAAAGTCAACTCCTGGTTAGCTCGCTGATGGGCTCTGCTGTCTCCAAGTTGTAGAAGCTGTTACTTTCTCGTGGTTTCCAAAATGTATTGTGAAAATACAAAAATGGAGGTTGGAGAGATGGTCAGTAGTTAAGAGCCTTGTTAAGAGCTCTCATAGAGGACCCTGGTTCCGTACCCTGCACCTACGTGATGGCTCACAACCATCTGTAACTCCAGTTCCAGAGGATCTGATGCCCCCTTCTGGCCACTCCAGGCACCAGCACACACATAGTGCACAGACATACAGGCAAACATGTACTCATATAAAACTTAAGAATCTGAAGAAAATAATATCTGGAGAGACTTGGGTTTGGAAGCTGCTGGAACTAGTGGCCCGAAGAATCTCTTTGCCCTGAAGGTATCGTGATTCTGAGTTTCTAAAACCAAACCCAGGGGCTGGAAAGATGACTCAGTGGTTAAGAGCATTGGCTGCTTTTCCAGAGGTCCTGGGTTCAATTTCCAGTAACCACATGGTGGCTCACAGCCATCTATAATGAGATCTAGTGCCCTCTTTTGGCATGCAAGCATACATGACAGCAGAACATTGTATGCATAATAAATAAATATTTTAAAAACAAAAACAAAAACTGAACTCATCTGGGATAGTGAGGTAAAAGTAAAACAATGTCACTATTATTACTATGTCAGCAGCCCAATGGCTAACCAATTGGTATGCTAGGCAGCAGGTGTGTGAACACTCCCGCGAGGGTGTCCTGTTGGTGGTGGACTGAGTGAGAACAGGAAAGAGAGGCGCCTCAGAGTCCTCCGGGGCGTGGCTTGAGTACCTCCTTTGGTACAGGCTCCCAGCAGGTTGACCACATTCAGGTGGGGTCCGAGGTGACTCATGATCTTCAGCTCTGACATGAGGGCTTGCTTCTCACTGCTTCGGGCTGTAGCTGAGGAGGGAAAGGGACTTAGTCTGTGTGGGCCACTGAGGCAGTGTAGAGGCCCTACCAGGGCCTACTCTGTCCCACTCTGATGCAGGACTAGTGTCCTAGGGTGGTGAGGACTCATTGGAGCAGGAAGAAGGTGGAATGAAGGGAGAGAAGAAAGAGGCATCCAAAGAGGACACAGTGAGGAGCCTTTCTGTCTCACAAATCCAGGACCAGGGCCTTTCAGAAGAAAGCAAATGTACAGGGAAGGGTAAGGCAGAGTGGGAGGGACCCTAGGTGTGAGGAAGGGGTGGGCTGGCTCACGGTTCAAGACTCACATTTCAGCATCTTGACAGCCACTTTCATGGTGGCCTGTGAATGGCTCAGACCATGAGCCGTGGCCTCCACCACTTGTCCGAAGGCCCCAGAGCCTAGCGTGCGACCTGGTATGGAAAGAAACTCTCAGCTCTTGGGAACTAGCACACTTACCTCATCTTCCAACTCAGAATGGGGGACTATTCTCTCCACATCCTTCCCACCACCTCACTGTGCTCCCTCTCGGGAAGCTTCCCATCCTTTGGGTCTCCTCTAGATCCTGCCTGCTGTCTGCCTCCCCTAGAGTCCCTGGAAGACCTCCTGCCTCCTCAGGAAATCACAGCTCCTCTGCACCTGCCTCAGGCTCCCCAGCCTATCTCTGGTACTTCCTCTTTGGCCTGGAGGGGCCCCATATCAGTCTCAGGTTCCTAGGGCTTCCATGCTATCAGGGATCATCTTGTCTTCACCATATAGAGAGGATACTGAGAGCCAGAGAAGACGAGATATCAGCTCTGGGCCTCAGCTAGTCGCAACCATGCTGGGAGCAGATCTCAGGGTCCCCATTGCCACTGAAGACTTCTTAGGACTGACCGAGCACAAGCTGGTCCCGTGGCAGCTCCCAGGTAGAGTCATAAGGCAACTGTACAGGGTCCACGTAGATGTATTCGTGGCCATCAGAGCTCACAGACTCAATCACCTTCCATCGGATCTCATAGCGTGGTTTCTGCAGGACAAGACCAACAGATGAGCTGGTTGGTCAGAGGGCATCTTTGGCCTTGAGCCTATCAGGTCTAGCGCTTAGATGGCCTATGGGACAGGAGACTCTGAGATCAAGAGAGGGTGGGAACATATTTAAAGAGATACAGCGAGTGACCAGCAAAACCAAGGTTTCCATGAGTTCAGAGGCAACTGGCACTAAGGGGCCCCAGAAGGTGAAAAGTGTGACTGAGAAACCCTGAGGACACTGTCTCTGGAGAGCAGCTGACAGGGTGGCCCTCACTCACTAGAACTGAGCCCCAGTTACTCCTCAGATGGAAAGGGTGTAACACAAGACAGATGTCAAATGTGGGGCCCCCTCCCCATGTCTTGTCTGTCTCCACGGGATCTCAAAAGGATGCAGCCTTTGAATGTGGAAATCTTAGATGCTGGAGTCACAGGATTGGAATCTTATAATGACAGGATGAAGGGCACTAAAGTCCCAGTTCAGGAATTGTAAGTGTTTGGAGCTACAGAATGGGAAAATGTCAGAACAGATCATTGAAACTTTAGATTTGTGGGGTCAGATTACATTCTAGTGACTCATGGGTAAGAGCTGAAAGAATCATGGGGCCAGGATAGTCCACCCACAAAGTGTCGTTTGTCCCAGGACTGGATTGAACAGGAAAGACCTAGGCAGAGGAAAGAGCAGGGGTCTGGAGTCAGTCTTGGACCCCTTGCAGCAGGCCTGGGTCAGCACAGCCCGCTGGGGATGGAGGGAGATGGGGACCCAGTGTTACTCTGAGTCAGCTGAGCTCCATGTTAGGTCCTTCATATGTGGCAGACTGTGTGACATTCAGGGCAGACCATGAGGAAATACGGGTACTACTTTGCACCTACAGGCTAGAGGTGCTTACCTTCTGCCACAGCATGATGAGGATGATGAGCGAGATGACAGTGAGAACCACCAAGGCCAGGATGGCTGAGATCACCACCACTTTGAAAGGCAGGGCTGAAGACAGAGACCAGAGCAGCCATAAGCAAACAGCGGCTAGCAGTTGCTCTCCCCCATCTTGCAGTGGGCATCACAGATCTGCTGGACTTGCTCTGCCTAGCACAGAAGCCCTTACTGCCTAGATAGCTGGCCTCAGGACCCTCACTCTGGCCTTACCTGCAAACCCCAGTGCCCCTCAATGATTCCCCTTCTCAGATCATGGCTGGGCTCAGGCTGGCTTCTGCATCATCCTGCTAGGCTGTGAAAACCCTCTTCTGGTTCCTGATCATTCTCTGTGCCTCTCACAACATCAGGCACCCTGAGGACCAGCCCATGCCCTCCTCTCTTCCAAGCTGATGCCCTGGGTGGATTGTCATGCTTGGGTCATAGATTTAAGTGACATTTCTAACCAAATGGTTGAGGCATTCACTAAGTGGCTGTTTGAAAGAGCCAGCTCTGAACTTCAGCAGCCTGATGAATCCACACCCTGAAAGGAGTCTGTTACTCCCAGTCCTTCCTTGGGGACCAGCTCATGTTTGTAGTAGGGTGGTCATAGAGTGCACTATCCAGGGCACTGAGGTGAACATACAGCTCTACCTGGGTCCTCTGAGCCCTGAATCTTCTCTAGCCTAAGGTTTCAGCTTTGCTGATACTCAGTCACCCTGGCTGAACCCCTGTCCTTCCCCACTTAGCAATAGCTGTTGTCTTCTGGGAACTTGATTCTTCCTCCTATGTCCCCTTCCTGCCCTCCTCTGTTCCCCAAGGAGCCATCCTCTGGCTCACTCCACATCCTTTCCTTCTGAGGGTCACCGACTGACATCTTTGTCCTCTCTTCCCGACAGCCCCATGTCCTGGTCTTGCAAAGGGAGCCTGCACCCTCCAGGGATCCATCAGAGTCATCCTCTGTGTGATAGTACACGGTGTCCTGTCCAGGCGTCACACAGTGCCTTTCCTCAGGCCTAGAGTGGGTCTATATGTCAGGCTGTGCACACTCTGCTGTGCCCACTTGCTCAGGTATGCATGTACACATATGAGAGCGTGGGGGAAATCATTGCATTTTATTTTTATGTACGTGTATATGTGTGCATTTGTATGCCTGAATGCCATGTGTGTGAATGCTGATGGAAGCCAGAAGAAAGCATTAAATCCATGGGCACTGGAGCCACAGGTGGTCTTGAGCCCCCTGGCATGGGCGCTGGGAATGGAACTGAGGTCCTTTAGAAGAGCAGCGAGTGCACTTAAGCCCTGAGACATCTCTCCAGCCCAATAGGATATTTAAAAAACTCACTCATCTTCTAGGGCAGGTGACTGGTATATACATAGCCAAACCTGTACAAGGCTGTGGAGCAGCCTGTGTGTCCGTGTGCGCGTGCATGTGTGTGTGAAATGCCTTTTGAAGCTCTGATTTTTCTGACCTCTGTATCCTCACTCCTTACCACTTCCTTCCCTATTACTTCCCCTGCCTCAGATCTACATACAGCTTGCCTTCTAGACGGTCTGGTTTCCTTGAATTTCTCAGAAACTAATCTACCACTAGGCTTTTCCACAGGCCTCCTTGACTGCAACACCACCCCTCCCAGGCTAACACTAGCCATCTTTAAGCATTTGAGGTAAAGCTTCTTTTTCCTGGGGTACTTCCTCAATCTGACGGTTGGCATAGAGCTTCTTCTCTCTCGGGGCTGCTTCCTGGATGTAGTGATCCAGCCCGGGCTGGTTTACTCCCTTGTTGGCCTCCTCCCTGTGTACTGGCCCATTGGCCTCTGTGAGTTTGGGTCCCCATAACTTACTGAGTAGGAAATAGGTGAGTGATGAAGCATGTACATACATGTGCAGGGATGAGTGGACACACACATCTGGACTCTGGCAAGCACTGTTCATATGTGCAATAACCATACACATATGTGTACCTGCTGTACACATTGTCTGGAGGTGTATGTATACAGACTTGTGCTGAATGCTTATGTTTTATATGTTGCAATTATGTGAGTGCAGATATGTACCATGCCAATTTCACACATGCACAAGATTTGTACATGCATGGTTTATACACATGTATGGGATTACACTCCCACAAGTACCTTTATATAAATATTCATTTCGTGGATTTACATACAAGTCTTAGATTTGGGCAGGCTTATATACACAGCTTACAAAAGTATATCCTGCAGTTTTATATAAACGGATTGTATTGTGCTTGCTGGAGCACATGCTAACATATGTGTTCTCTGGGGATTAAGCATCCTCAGCACAGATTGCATGTGCACATGAAGATTGTATGCCCAAATCCCAAGATCAGCCCACTCATGTTTACCTCATGCTTATAGCATGCATCATGCATACCAGTTCATTTCCTACACATGAATCAATGCTTTTCATGTCTGTGCTGTACAGACTTGTGTTTGTGCACCTGTGTCCACATAATATATTGTGTATGTGCATAGGATCACACTCTGGTGGGTTTTGTAATGTTCCTATGGGCTTTGTGAACATGCTTACTTGACCCACTTTGGGCATGCAGGCTCCGTATAGCAGGATCAAGGAAAGGGTGAAAGGTCATCAGAGCAACCCAAAGCTGGGGCACTCACAATGCGGTACCACGGTGACCTCCTGCGAATCTCTGCCCATCGAGTTCTGCAGCATACAGCGTACTGACAGTGGCTGATCTACGTGACGCAGGCGCAGCGTGCTCACCACCTCATATACCCGTTCCTCCTCCCAGAAAGTCACGTTAGTCTCTAGTTGGTTCTCCTCCTTGGAACCGTTCCCCAAGGGTATGGGTGAGAGCTTTCGTGGACACCTGCTAGGAGATACAAGGGAACTAGCTTGAAGCCTCTCTTAGTTCCCCTCTGCAGATGGGGAAACTGAGGCTCAAAGCAGGCTGTACATTGAGTGGTAGTGTAAAGAAGGAAAGCATGCTTCATTTCTATGACTGCTTGGTCCTTAAGCAGGTTCCTACTGTATTATCTAATGGACCAGCAGGGGGCGCTCATACTCCAGAACTGAGACTCCTAAATGGCAAAATTCAACTCGTTTGACCTTCAAGGTTAACCAGTGTATCAGGGTTAGAGGCAAACCCTGAACTCAACCTATCTCTGTCTACTAGACTCAGCTCTGGTGAGGGGTATAGAACAACTACTGGATGAATTAGATGCCTCTAGGGGCCAGACGGGCCAGACCCTGCACCTTCCAGGGCTGAGGATGGCTCAGGGTCAAGGTAAGAAAAGGAACTACTTAGGTTATGCACAGTATCTCCAGGAAGGCAGAGGACTGGTCTAAGATGTGGCCTGGACCTCTCAGGAGAAGAGGCTGGTCTAGATTACCCTGCACTGGGTCATTCTAGGCATCTGAGGGTATTCTGGAAGGCTGAGGCTCAGGGATGCTCACCTTTTGAGGTCTCTGCAGGTAGACCAGGTGACATTTGGCTGAGGCATGCCCCGGCCACGACAGCGGATTGTCTGCTCCCCATTGGCAGGGTGGCTCTCACTCAGCTCCAACACACGGACAGGAACTGAACAGTCAAAGAGTACAGGGTCAGGGGGTGGGGTGGTCAGAACAGCCCTCAGGGGACATGCTCCAAGGCAGGGGACTGCAGGGGGACCTTATACACCAGGAGCCACAGTGTGAAAAGTGACAGGTTCCTCTCGGGGTACTTCAAAGGGCAAGGCTCAGAGTCTATCTCTAACATCAGTCTGAGACTTGTTGCTCTCTTAACAAAGAGAGCACATGTCCGCAGACCAGGGCCCTGGGCAGCCAGGCTCATGAAGCTAGACTTTGACAGCATTGCTTTCTTTTTTTTCTTCTGATTTTATTTTAGTGGTTGTTTTATATTTATGTCCTATGGCACTGAGTTTACATCTACAACCAAGATGCTATATTCTGTCTTTCAAAATAGATTTATTTTTAGAAAGCTAATTGACAAAACATTAAGTCTTTATCCTGTCATTTCTGTGCGCAAATCCTTTATTTCAGTCACAATGGAAGCCAAAGCTGTGTTAAGCTTTGGTGTTCAAAGCTGTTTCAGATTGAAAGTGTTTCAAGCACTCACCCAACTACCCCCTCTATCCTTCCTCCATTTCTGCCCTGACCTCATGCCCCTCCATATATGCCAGAGCCCTTTGTTCGGGCCACACCCACCTTCCCGCTATTTCTCAGGCAACGTGACGCATGATCTGGAGTGCCTTTCCTGAAATATCCTCTTGTCTAATGCCCTCCGTCCCCAAGTCTTCTCACAAAAGTCGCCTCCAGAATGAGGTCAATCCTGATCACCACACTGGAAACTACAACCCTCACCACCTGCTATGCCCTGCTCCTCCCTCCCTCCCTCCCTCCCTCCCTCCCTCCCTCCCTCCCT